>VZDJ01000298.1:56952-82434 GCA_008694505.1 Cyanoderma ruficeps | reverse complement strand
GAGCTGTACTGTGAGATGGGCTCCACGTTCCAGCTGTGTAAAATCTGTGCTGAGAACGACAAGGACGTGAAGATTGAACCTTGTGGGCACCTGATGTGCACCTCCTGTCTCACAGCCTGGCAGGTGAGTCTTGGCCTCTCCCTTATCTCTCTGGGGGCAGCTGCTTGATCTTTGACAGATACATTCTCTTCTCAGAGCTGTTCAGGTGTGGAGAGAGGGTAGCAGAAATGTTGTCTCGTAGTGTCACTGCATCAGAAGCTCTTTAGATTCCTGATCTCTTAATATGGAATAAGGAAAAACTGTGAAAACTTCCTAAAGTGCTGTTTTTCTACTTCAAGGCAAAAATATTCCATATTTCTAACCCAGTTTGCCTTTGTCTTCCTCTCAGTTGAAAGCTCCCTGCCAAAAAGCAGGTTAAAAGCTGATTGCTCCAGAAGCAGGTGATAATTTGTGCATCCCAAAGGCTGCTGTGACAGTTCTCTTCTGTCCCCTGCAGGAATCAGAAGGCCAAGGTTGTCCTTTCTGTCGCTGTGAGATCAAAGGCACTGAGCCCATCGTGGTGGATCCCTTTGATCCCAGAGGAGGAGGAGGATTGTCCAGGCAAGGGGCAGAAGGAACCCCCTCTCCCAATTATGACGATGATGATGATGACAAAGCTGATGATTCCCTCTTCATGATGAAAGAACTCGCTGGTACCAAAGTAAGG
Organism: Cyanoderma ruficeps; assembly: GCA_008694505.1. NCBI lineage: Eukaryota > Metazoa > Chordata > Aves > Passeriformes > Timaliidae > Cyanoderma > Cyanoderma ruficeps. The sequence goes on along the minus strand of VZDJ01000298.1, from coordinate 81,728 downwards.
TCACTGGAATGGCTGCTGATAAAACGTGCCTTTTCTCCAGCAGTTTTCTCTCAGTGATTTGTGCCTCTGAGGGTTGTCAGGCTGTGTAACAGTAAAGATCCTGCTCCCGATGGAAAACAGGGGTTTAGGTCCAGTTTTGTGAGCTCACTTCACACTGTCAGTTTAGGATCACACATTGAAGCCTTTGATCTTTTGTTTGTTGTCTTGGAGGAATTCCCATAGGGGTGAAAAAACTGGCCTGACCTGTTGGAATGGAAGATCTGGGTTTGGAACACTCCTCTGTGTGTTAGATCTTGATTTCCTAGGCAGAATTCACCCAGATCAGCAAAAATTCATCCATTTTTCCCCAGTGATGGATACAACCAGGCAGGTACAGCCTTCCCAAGGTCCTGATGAATAACAGGGTAGAGGGCAGGCTGTTCTGCTGAGGGACTCATGTTGGCTGTCATCTTTTTTATGGTGGCTGATAAATCTGTTTAATAAAGGTGTGATAACTCTGCCTTTAGTGCTGCTTCCCTCCAGGAGCTGTGTTCAGCCATTCTTTGTGGGTCCCTGCATGGCTTTTTCACTTTGTTTTCATTTCTCATTTCAAAATCTGATTGCTGCTCTTGCATTTTTTTTACTTGATAGGGAACTGGGTTTGAATTTGGCTAATTTTTAATAGCTGAATTAACTAAAATAAGCTGCATTTCCTGGTGAGAAATAATCTTCACCTCTGGTTTACCTGGAGTCTTGTTTCCCTTTATCTTCCATGCTGTGAAATAATGTGCTAATCAGTAAACACTCTTCCTGGAGGGCTTTTTATACATATTTTGGGGCAGCAAAGCAATTTTCTTGGTGTGACATCCTGTCAATGTTGGTATTTTGTTGGCTTTAGTGAGCTCAAACATACGTGAAGCTTTTCAATATTAAACAGCACTAGCTTTGATTGTAAAAAAGAGAAAATAAAGAGAATAACAGGCACTGTCCTGCTTTGTTAAGTGGAAAACCAGCTTTCCAGGGACAAAAAATGGAGGGTTTGGTGCACACCAGTGCTCTGTAGTGAAAGCAGTGTGCACAGGGACAGGAGGCTTTGCAGCAGATCCTGCCCTCTGGTGTCGAAAAGCTTTAAAAAGCACTTTTTAAATCTCTCCCTGCTAAGGGCCCGCTGAGGCAGGTTTGTCACTCCATCAGACCAGCTCGGTTTGTCTTTCTAGGTGAGCATTTCAGTGGTGTCTCACAGCTAAGTCTGGATTGCTCCGTGGCTTCATTCCTGGAGCACAGTTTACAATTTGTCACCGGCAGAGCTGGAGAGCCTCTCCAGAGAACAGGAGCTGTGTGGGTTGAGCCCTGTGCTGATGTTGTCTCCTCCCCTGCCAGGTGGAACGTCCTCCCTCGCCGTTCTCGGTGGCTCCCCAGGCCGCCCTCCCTCCCGTGCCGCCCCGCCTGGACCTGCTGCAGCAGCGAGTGGCCAACCCCCCCGGGGCCTCCAGCCCGGGCACCACCTCCAAGGTCAGACACTGCCCTTTGCCCCTGTGCTGTGATTTGGGTGGGGCACAACCATCTGGTGACCCCAGCGTGCTCTCTCTGACATCCCCAAGTACTTTGTTCCTTTTCTGTCTGGCCTCCTGAGCTACCAAATTGTTATTACTGCCAGCATGTTCTCTGGTTTTTAGCCTCAATCCCTGCTCCCTTTTACATTTTCCTCATTTTGTTCTAGCTAATACAGAAGGAATCATATTTCTCACCCAGCTTTTCTGCACTCGTTTTTACGTCAAGCATTTTTCTAGATAGAAAATGAAGGAAAGAATTCAATGTGTGTGTGGCTGGGAGAAATGGACTGGCTTTCTGATTGATCAGCAGAAGGCAGTAGGATGATCTTGGTGGCATTAAGTTAATGGTTCTTGAGATGCAGCAGCAGTTCTTCATCTGGTTCGGATGAAATAATGCAATTAGGAAAGTTCAGGCAGAAGAAAATACCTATTTCTGTGAATACTCATCACTGACTGATGAATGTTAACTTGTACAAATAACCCACAATTGAATCATTTTTTAAAATAATGGGGAGGCTGTGTTTGGAATCCAAGCTAAGGCTGCTGTAAGCTCATGTTTTCCCTCAAGAAGAGGAATCTGGGGTGTTCAGAGCCTGGCTGGAGTGCACATAGTTCCTGTGTTATCTCCTCGAGCCTGTGCAGAAGGTGTGGAGACATCTCTGAATTCTCAGAGATAATCCCTTATAAAAACAGATAAAACCACCTCAAAACTCTCCCTGCTACCCCCACCTCCCTCCTGTTTATCTTTTTCTGGCTGGGCTGCCTGTGTTCAGCAGTGTTTTGCATTCCTCCTCCCCGCAGGCCGCACCTGGTGCTCTGCACAAGGACAAACCTCTGCCGATCCCACCCACCCTCCGAGACCTGCCCCCGCCGCCGCCTCCGGACCGCCCGCACTCGCTGGGCACCGAGAGCCGCCCGCAGCGCCGACCCCTGCCCTGCACGCCGGGGGATTGTCCCAGCAGGGACAAGCCACCCCCGCTGCCCTCCAACCGCCAGGGTGACCTGTGGCCGGCCAGGGCCATCCCCAAAGCCCCGGGCGTGGCTGTGAGCGCCGCGGAGCCCTGGGCGGGGAGGGAACTGTCCAACAGGCACTCGCTGCCCTTCTCGCTGCCCTCCCAGGTGGAATCCAGGGCTGAGAGCCTCCGGCTCGGCAGCACGCTCAGCCTGGACAACCCCGGGGTGAGTAGGTCTGGTGGGCCTGGAGGAAATTTGGCAGCCTCTTCTCATACTGAGAGATGGGATTTTGTCATGGGAGAGATGGAAATAAACTGGTGAATTCCAGGCAAGGGAGATGCTTTCGTTCCTCTTAGCAACAAGGTTGAAATCCCAGTTTCAGCAGTCATGAGCCACAATTGCCTGATCATTGTTCACCTTTCGTTGTTCACCTTTCATTGTTCACCTTTCAGTGTTGAAAAGCTGAGAGTGTTTTCTGTTGTTATCTGAAAAAGTCTAGTTTACTCTGCTGGCTTTTCAGGCCTGAGAAACCTGCACACATCAGCTGTGAGGAATTTCACTGAGTAAAATCTGAGTTCTACATGGCTCTCTTCACCTGCAGGACACTGTTACCAGTGAACTGAGCAGTCCAACATTTTGTTCTCTAAAAGAAATTGCAGGCAGTTTTGCTTTCCTTGATTCCATTTCCTTCATTTTTCCCTCTAATGCTTCCAGCTTTCTAAAATTGAAAGCAAGCATATTTTTAGCCAGATTTTCTAAGAAAATGGCACATGCACTGTTGTTATCCTGTCTCCAAATGAGTGTGCTTGTCTGCATCCTTTTCCTCTTGGCTCCCATTTTGGCCTGTTTCAGCTGAATTTGCCAAGGCCTTTGGAATCTCAAAACATGTGAAGTTCTTCCTGCAGTGTCCTCACTGAGGGAAAGCTGTCAGAGAATTCCTAGATTTCTGGGGTGCGAGTAAATTATTCTGTGGAATACATGAGGATGCTTCATCCCCACAGAGGCTGTTGAATGAGTGGCTTTGCAGTTACACTGGGACATGTGTTGTTTCTGATTCCTGGTTTGGAATTTTGTCTTCCAGAACTCCAGCAGTGGTCCAGCAGCAACCTCAGAGTGTGAACACCCCAAAATCAAACCCTCCTCGTCTGCCAATGCCATCTACTCCTTAGCTGCCAGGTCTGGTGGGATTTTTTAATACCTTACAGAGTGGGAATTGCAGGGTGCTGGTGCCAGGGACAGAACTGGCACAACTCTCCCAATCTTAATTTTAAACTCTGACAGACTCAAAACACAATTTAGAGAAAGCAGCTGAAGTCACCATCCCAAAGAGCTCTGGGGAGTGGTGGGAGTTCCCCTGGGCTGTGGCAGCAGGAATCAGGCTTCAGTTGCCATCAGCTCTTGAATAAATTCACTTTTGAGTGGGGCTTTGTGTGATGTAAATGTGCACGATGTTGTCACTTCCTTTTGCATCACGACCTTGTGCTGGTGTGACCTTGTGGGCTGCATCCTGGAAACCAAATTATTTCTTTAGACAGACTTGCTGTGAGGTGACTGTGGATTTTAAAGGGCACCTTGGTATTAATTAGATTTGCTGTAAATGTTTTATATCTTGTTTCTCCTGCCTCCAGACCACTGCCTGTACCAAAACTGCCTCCTGGGGAGCAGTCTGAGAGCGATGAGGACACTGAATACATGTCACCATCCTCTCTGCCTGTGGTGCCTCCAGGTCCTGCTGTGCAAAAACCAGAGCTCAAAATGCCTTTGGAAATGACTCAGAGTTTACGGTGAGATTCTGGCTGGTTTTGCATTTTCTCCTCCCAGCTCTGGGGCGGCACATTTGGGACAGCAGGGTGGGAATTTTGCTCGCTCAGATTTCTGAATTCCCCCAGTGATATTCACCAGATATTTATTTGACTAAAATAGCAATAAAGAAAATGTGACCACTGCTCTTGTGCAGAGTCCTTGTACATTATTAAAGGACTCAGATATCCCCTTCCTTCCCACTCTCTCTCTGCCAAGAACCTTTTGAGAGCAGAAACAAATTCTGAAATTCAAAACTCCTGTTAAAATATAATTTTTGGTGGTATCGGTTTCAGTGGTATCATTTTAACTTTTAAGCTGAGGTGCTGTACTGCAATAAACACTCACAGAATGTTTTCTAGAACAAATACCACACAGAGCAGTGGTGATTTCACCTTGAAACAAGAAGCTGTGCACAAACTGTGTCACAGAGACAAGGTGGTCACTGTGTGAAGGGGAATGTGTTCTCTCCCTCAGAGTTTTGGACTGTGACCAGCAGCCTGAGGGCTCCATGTATGAAGCAATGTACAACATTCACTCCCAAGCAGCATCCTCTGCTTTCGAGGCTGTCAACACTTCTGGTGAGTGGGTGTGCTAAAAAGCAGCTGAGGAACTGGGGTACAATGAATTGCTCCCAGTGGAACAGCATTTTAGGCTGATATAAAGGAATTACATTTGGTTTTGTTGTTGAAATAGCTGGGATTTATGTGGAAATGTGAGTCTGTGCATGCACACTGCATCTATCAAGTATTTTTAACCTAAATTTCCCTTCTGGAAAGAGCTGCCATTCAGTGCGAGATTTTAGCAGCAAAACTTTACTTGCGTGTCCTGTCAGTGCTTGGAAAATGGGGGAGCAGAGTCTGCCTTGAGAGACAGCTCAGTTCAGAGCTCACAACATGCCTCCTCTTCCAGATGAAGGGAACCTGGCAGCAGCCCCTGCCAGCAATGGCCCTGAGGAGCCAGAGAATGAAGAAGATGGTTACGACGTCCCCAAGCCGCCGGTCCCCGTTGCCAATGCTCGTCGCACACTGTCTGATATCTCCAATGCCACTCCTGCCTTCAGCCGGATGTCCCTGGAAAACGACCCTGTCACAGGTCAGAAAGCTCCTGTGCCTCTCCTTGCTGGCTCTGCAGCTTGGAAATTCGTGTAGCTCGCTGAGGATTTTTGATGTAAGGCGTGAAGTCAGGGTTATGAGGCAGAATTGCACTGGTTCCTAGGTGTTTTGTTTGGTTTATTTTAGCTGGTGGTTGATTTATGGCTTGGAATGTGCTGCCTCGGTTGTTTAATCCCTGAGCTTGCAAATCGCACTGAAATCACAGTTAGGAAAAGCTTTTTTCAGCTAAAAGTATATTCCTTAAACCGTTGTTTCCTACAGGGTGTAGAATATTTTTGTACCATGATGTACTAGGGTGTGAAACAGGATTTCCCATCCCTGGAAGTGCCCATGGCCAGGTTGGATTTGGGGTTGGAGCACCCTGAGCCAGTGGAAAGTGTCCCTGCCCATGGCAGGGGGTGGAAGGAGATGAGCTTTGAGGTCCCTTCCAACCCAAACCATTCAGGGATTGTGTCCCTGAAGCAGGTGGAGAATGCAGGGCAGGCCTGGCAGGGTTTGTGGCTCTGCCAGTGCCTGCAGATGGCACAAGTGTTCTGCTCAATGCTGTCAGCTCCTCTGAGCAGGCACCAGTGGCTCAGCAAGGTCAGCTTTTTGTCCCTGGGGAATAGAGGACATTGTGTCCTTCTGGCTGCAAGGCACATTCTCTGAGGGAAAAACTAAAGCCTCGTGTCTCCAAGAGCCTTTCTGAATAATGATTGACTTATTCCCTGCTCAGCAGCTCTTAAGGGAGCTCTGGAACTCTTCCTGTGGGGGGTTTTCAGGCTGAATGTGCTGGGGATTTGCCAAGGAGGAGGAATGAGTTTCTTGTTCCTTCTGGAGGCAGAACCTCCTGTACCCAGAACCCCTTCCCCCAGTGAGTCTTCTCTTTTCCTGCTTCACCATTCCACTTCCCTGACCTTCTTGAACACAAAGAAGAGTCTCCTAGTGCAGAAAAGTTCATTGTTTTTGCCCCACCTCCCCATTTCACTTTTTAAATCTGTCCCTGTGTCTGTAGAATTTGGCTGAAAGGGATGAAAAATGAACAGAGCGAGTCCCACCCCCTCTCCCAAATGAAGCACTGAGCTTAATCATTGACACTTTGTTCCTACAGCCCTGAAATAACACTGCTGTTGTCCTGCTTTAGGGGTAGGAAAATGGAAAATGTGGAAAATGCTGATTGTTACTGCTGTGGGAAGCAAGGCACCGGTGCAGGCAAGCCTGACTGCTGTGGGATTCATCTTGGCAGATTTATGCTCTCAGGAGCTGGAGCCCTGCAGTTTTAATTAATGATTTACCAAAATAACTGTCTTAGTAGTTGTCCTTTCAGACTGACCTGTGGTCTCTGAAACTTGATCCAGCTCACGCTGAAACTGCTATTCCAGAAGGCACTTTGGGGCTGGGGAGCGGGCAGACCTTTTTCTCACATGTACAAAAAGCTTTTTATGTGTGAGAAAGTTGAATTCTGAAGATGAGGAAGCTGGGCTGAGCTGTGGTCGGTGAGGAAGCTTCAGGGAATCTGATTCCTGAAGAGCCTTCTCTGTCTTAGGGCTTTTGGTGCAAGTTTTTCAGAAAGGCCCCACAATGCTGCTTCTCTGAACAGGCTGCAGTGCTCACTCTTAAAAAGGGATTGTGTGGACATGATTTGTCTGTTGTAGTCCTGTTCTGCTGCCAGAAAACTCTATAGAGTGCCCTGATGACTTTTTCCAGGAGACAAATAAATCTTTCTTTAAGGTGATGTCAAATATCCATGCGGAGAAGTTTCCTGTGATTGGCAAGAAATGCTTTCTGCGATGATGCAGAGATTAAAACTCAGAAATGGTCAGATGCTGGAGGAGCACATTAAACAATGTGTTTTTCCTTGGAGAGTTTGGCGACTTGTTTAGTTTGCTGGCTGTTGTTTCCTCTTCCCAGCAGTGCATGATGTGGCTGCAGGGCAGTGTCACATCAGAATGACTCAGGGAAAAGCAGAACAGGCTGAGCTTTATTGATCTGCCATTAGGCAGGGAGAGCTTCAGCAGAGGAAGAGGAGAACATAATTCAGTTGCTGACCCTTCAGGGAGCATAATTCAGTTGCTGAAGCAATTGTGGTGGCTGAGTTGGGACTGAGTCTGTGCACACAGAGAGGAGGGAGCAGCCTCTGGACAGCTAAACTGTGAGGTTCTGTCTGATTCTGGGAGGAAATGGGATGTCTGGTGAATTGAATATTCACTGTGTCATTTTCTTCTGGTTCCAAGGCTGATAGCTGAGCTCTGCTTACGCACATAGATCCTATGTCATTTTTTATATGGTTTTATCTTAATAAATGAGCCTGATGAGCCCTGCTAATTAAGAAAAACTTCCACAGCTGTTTTTGCACACAGGCGGGGAAGCTGAGCAGGTTGGGAAGGAGGATAAAAGGCTTGGAGAAAGTGGCAGAGCTCAGCGACAGCTTTTTGAAGTGCCACTTATCCCCTTGATGTCACCTCAGCTTTGTTCCAAGCAAAATTTCCACATCTTTTCCTTGAAGTGATGGCACTTGTTTCTTCTCCTTGCAGGTTTTCAGGACAGCTCCCAAGTCCCCGAGCGGCCGCCGAAGCCACTGCCCCGGCGGATAAATTCCGAGCGGAAAGCTGGGAGCTGCCAAGCAGGAGGAGCCAGCAGCGGGGCCAGTTCCTCCCTGCACCTCTCCAGCGAGATCGAGAACCTCATGAGCCAAGGCTACTCATATCAGGACATTCAGAAAGCTCTGGTCATTGCACATAACAATATTGAGATGGCCAAGAATATTCTGCGGGAGTTCGTGTCCATCTCCTCCCCGGCGCACGTGGCCACATAGCACACGAGCACCTCCACACCTGAGCTGCTGTGGACCAACTGCCTGGGCAGCTGCTGCCCAGCTGTGCACCAAAGGGGAAGGGGGTTCCTTTAGAGACTTCGTGCTGAGGTCAGTCCTGCCTCTTTAAGAGAATCAGTTATCAGGTTTTCGTGGTTCCAGATTTCAAAGCAGTGGGATGAAACGGAGCGGTGTTTTATACAGTGTATGTCTTGGAGTCCTTTACCCCTACCTCTTGTCTGAGAGAACAGATTTATTGCCAGGGTGTTGGTGGAGAAAGGTATCGTGACAAGGGATCCCCGAGCCCATGCCCTGGAGGCCCGGGGGAGTTGTTTTGTGCTGTGAATTTTAAGTGGATGCTCAGAGACACAAAGTCTTGAGGTCAGTGTGGTGTGTCCTGTGGTTCATGGTACTAGGTTTGGATCTGTTCGCTGCTGTGTGTCTGGCTCAGGCTTTTTAGAGAAGCTGGGAGGTCACTTTCTGCTGGGAGACCTTGGAAGAATCATTTGATTGCTTCCTGTTGGCCGTGCTATGTCCCTCTTGCCTGTAATAGTAGCAGTTATTGCCTCTGATTCCAGTCCTCCCTTGCTGCCTGGAGACAACAGGATGAGCTGCTGTCAGAGATTTTGATCCTGGCAATGCTGGCAGTTGGATTTCTCTCGTGTGTGTATGTGCTCTTGCACTGGCAGCGCCAGATTCCAGCAGCTGGAGGAGCTTGGCAAGGTTTTGAGGGGTGGGAGAGGGCCAAAGAATTCGAGCAGGAGCAAAGAACTGGGGCTGCAGCTTCTCCTCTCTTAGCCTTGAGCATTTTGTGCTTCGGTGCTCAGATTTGATTTGTGGCCCTGCTGGGCTGGAGCAGCCGTCACTGGACGCTCCCATTGCTCTTCCCTAGGAATGTTTCACCTGGTAAATAGGATGTTTTATTTCTCTTCATTGCATGGTGGCTGTTGCAGACCAGTGGCCTTCACACACATTCCTCCAGAGAGCTTTTGCAGGAGCCATCGTCATGCCAGGGTGTTTTGTGGAATTGGTAGATGCAGCTGATGTGTTTGTTGGAGTCTCACCTGCTTTGCAGTCACAGAAAGTGCAGCAGTTCTCTGCATGGCTGTTGTCCAAACAACATGGGGGCTCTCCCTTCCATTTCCATTTCTCTAAGGTATCGCCAGGTCTGGTGTTAAAAACCGACCTGGGGAAAAAAATCTGTATTTGTGAAGTGATCACATAGTTTTAAAGGTCAGAACTCAGCTGTTGCATTGGAAAAACCTGACTTGCCTACTCAGCTACTTAACTCTGTTCATACTGGAGGAGTGGATGGTTCCTTTGGGGAGGATTTAGATCCAGAGGGCACAGACAGATCACAGCCTGACAGCCTGAGAGGCTCTTGGCCTTTGGAGCATGTCCAGCATTATTTGCACCTCCCTGAGGTCAGCAGAGGTCACCAGGCTAAGGGCTGCAGTTGAAATATTGCTGGAGTGATTCTGGCAGTGAGGTGCAGTTTGGCCTTTTGAGGAATCCAGAGGCTGGGCCAGATGGCTGCAGTTGGCAGAGAGGCCTTCATGAGCGTTTGCAGAGCAGAAAGTGAGTTTTTAATTAAAGCAGAAGTTTCTTTCTAGACCTACAGCTTTCTGAATTGTTGTAGTGGCTTCCATGAATTCTCTCTTTACTCCCCTCATTTCTGCAGTGGAGGAAACACTCAGACAGTGTGAGGAGATCTCTGCCACACTCAGAGACCCCCACCCTTTGCTGTTGGGGGTCAGGGCAGGGCACAGGGCTCAGCCCAGCCCTGGGGAAGGTGGGCTCAGTGCCTGGGGGGAGAAGAAGAGGAGGAAGAGCTGCTCTTCCTCCTGTGCCCCTCCTGAGCCTCTAGAGGAGCAAGGCCAGCACTGGTGCTGCTGAGGCAGGAGCAGGGGACAGCTGTGGGGAGCCTGAGCAGCCAAACAGTCCCTTGTCCTGGAGATCCAGGTGCAAACCCTTTGGTGAGGGGTTTCTTTCCCTGTTTTTCACACTCTCACTGGGCTCTGTGTTGGTTTGGAGCCCTCGGTGTCTGCCCTGCTCTGTGAGCTCAGTGTGTCCGGCCTGACTCCTGCCGTGGCTGAGCCAGGCCTGACTCCAGCCTTAACTCTTGTCCTGCCCAGTGTGTGTGACCAGACCAGTGATCCCTGTCCCCTCCAAGCCCCTCAGGGCAGGCTGGCTGTAATTTCCATGAAATCCTGCTTGGCAGAGCTGTTCCAGGCCTGTCTTTGGGGTCTATGTGCCAAGAGACGTTCCTGTGGGTGTTGTTCTGGGTATTAGAGTTTAGAGAGAGCAATCTTTGTGGCATGTATCACTGATTTCTCTGCATGTGTCCTTTCTGTGCACTTGTTTATGTCTCAAACTGATTTAAGAAACTTTTAAGTCTTGCCTTTTCTTCCTTAGACACGTTAAGAATTTGCTGATGCCACTGAGGGCGGCAGAGTCCTGGCCATGTCTTGTGGCTGTGCTCTGCCAGCTCAATCCAGGCACTGCCCAGTGGATTTTCCTTGTTCTTTCTAAGCCCAAGATTGGCCGCTCTTCTTTCCCTTCACCTCCCTCTTCTTTATTCTTAAGAAAATTAACTTTCCTGATGCTACTTTGAAAAGGAATAACAACCCAAATGCCTAGTGCCTTTCTTAAGGGGATGCTGCATGGCCGGGCTGGATCTGAGAATCCCCTCTGGGAAAAGGAGCAGAGCTGGACAAGCAGCACCAAAACTGCTTTGGGAAGGGGTGAAAAGGAGGAGCAGGAGAGAGATGGGCAGTGCTCACCTGGGCTCTGACACTGTGTTCTGTAGCATTTCAGCCGTGTCTGGACTGGTGCTGTGCCCAGCTCGGGGCCAAGTTGGGACCGAGGGGTGATGGGGTTGGTCAGGGTAAAAAATGCTGGGGCTGCCCTCCAGCTGTCCCCAAAAGGAGCAGGAAACACTCCCTTAAAGGAGCGGGAAACACTCCCCGAAAGGAGTGGGAAACACTCCCCAAAAGGAGTGGGTACTACTCCCCAAAAAGAGTGGTAAACTCTTCCCAAAAGGAGTGAGAAACACTCCCCAAAGGAGTGGGAACCACTCCCCAAAAGGAGCAGGAAACACTCCCAGGAGGAGCAGAGCTGTGGGAAGAGGGAGGTGCCCTCCTGAGCAGGATCCAGGTGATTTCCTGTGTCCAGCAGCACCTGAGCCCAGCAGGAATCCCAAATCTTTCCCCTTTTTTTGTGCATGTCCTTGCCCCAGCCCTCCCCCGGGAGGCCAGGCAGGCTCAGGGCCCAGCATGTGGCTCCTGCACCAGACTGGTGACATTACTGTAGCTAATCCTGAGGCAGGCTCGTTACTGTAAATGTGGTTTGATTGGTTGGTTTGTTGGGATTTTGTTGGTTTTTGGGTTTTTTTTTTCAGTTGAGCAAGAAAAAATGCAACTCCCAGGGCACCTTCTCAAAGGTGCCACTTTAAAGATTAGTGGGGAATAAGGACATTTATTTTTAAAGTTCCTCCTAGAAATCTTTTTTGTTTGAAATTCCCAGTGGAGGGAGAACTGCTGTTACTGTTGTTCTTCCTCAAGGATGACAAATACCAATTTGTAAAATATCAGTGTTAAAAAAGCCAAGATTTTCACGAGATATTTAAAAAAAAAAAGTATAATAGTGTCATTAATATAAAATTATAATAGCAGTATTTAATCCTTTCAGATCTGTAAAGAATAAGGAAAAACAGAAGGTAAATATTCTTACAGAGAGTAGCTGAGCTTTAAGGTTCACTTGGTTTAAAGTCCTCATTTTGTTTGCAGATGCATTGTTAATGTTTAGAGGTTATACTAATGTTATTTATTAATTGTTTCCATCCTTGTATGCTGCCCACTAAGAGCTTCTTTGTTTGGGATTTCATTCACCTGTGTCAGTAAGAAAGAAAACAAAACAAAGTTTTATTTTTAAATAAAATTTCCTTTGTTGTAGCAGATGGTGTGTGTGTGTTGTGGTGCTTCTGTGAGTGCTGGGAAAAAGAATATTTTAGGATTTCAATCTCCTGGATCCTTCCCAGACTGACTTTGGAGTTATTTTGTAATTATTACGACAATTATCTGTTAAATTCAAATTTATATTCTAGCCCCTGACAGAAGCCAGGAAAGATTTATATAAAAGATTATAATGATTAAACATATTCTGAGAGAATGAATGAAGGCTCTAATCCATCAGGCCCAAGAAGGACGTGAAATTACCACTGAAGAAGAGGATCTGTGGGAATATTCTGCAGACTTATATATTTATTTATATATATATATATATAAAATATATATTATATATATAATATCAAGTAGATATAATAAATCCAGGTTCTGCCACACTCCAACATTCCAGAGCCGGAAGAGGCCCAGAAATGGAACAAACAGGGACACAGTGGCCCAGCTGAGCCCCCAGGACATTTGGGGGCCGGAGGACAGCCCTTAGGGGCAAAGGGGACACTCAGGGGCTGGGGGGGAAGCCACAAACAGCTCAGTGAGGGTGGCTGGGGCCAGGGGGGATAACTGACATGGGGAAAATCCTCTCCGAAAAACCACTGCGGGGTGCACTGAGGGTGACGGGGGTGAAATGAAGACACGGGGTTACTTGAGGATATTTGAGTCTCTGATCGGGGTTATTTCAGATCACTAGGGTCGTGCAAGGTCATTTCAGGGTCACTTTAGGTCGTAGGGGTCAATTGAGGTCATTTCAGGCCCGAATCTGGGTTACTTTCGGTCACAGGGGTCATTTCAGGCCCAGATCTGGGTTACTTTAGGTCATAGGGGTCATTTCAGGCCCGAATCTGGGTCACTTTAGGTCATAGGGGTCATTTGAGGCCCGAATCTGGGTTACTTTAGGTCACAGGGGTCATTTCAGGCCCGAATCTGGGTCACTTTAGGTCATAGGGGTCATTTGAGGCCCGAATCTGGGTCACTTTAGGTCACAGGGGTCATTTGAGGCCCGAATCTGGGTCACTTTCGGTCACAGGGGTCATTTGAGGCCCGAATCTGGGTCACTTTCGGTCACAGGGGTCATTTGAGGCCCAAATCTGGGTCACTTTCGGTCACAGGGGTCATTTGAGGCTTTGATTGTGGTTACTCTCTATTATTGGTAGTTGCTATAATTATCAATATATTTTAATATTAAATTCCAGTTACAATATTATATTTCGAGATCCAGTGGTATAATCACCTCTTACCGCCTAAAACCAGGACTATTTAATAGAATAAATAGATTTATTAGCATTGGTTGAAATTAGTGTACCATGAACAGCCGCAGGGGCATAAATGGGTCATGTTGGAACCTCCGTGGGATTATGGAATGCCCTTCCCACCCTTCTGCCTTTGGGAACAAACTCCACCACTCAGCTTTGAATCCGTACTTTATTTTCACATATATATATATATATATAAAAAACCAAACCTTGCAAGTATCGGACAAAAAAAAAAAACAAAAAAAACCAACAAACCAGAAACAATAAACCGAAACGAAACTCCTGGAAATGTACACACAATCCAACAAAAATATATATAAACCAAAGCTTTTGCTCGGACACCATGTGTAGCAGGCAGGGAAGGCTCCCCTCTGGTCAAGGCTGGGAAAAAGGGGACAAAGGGGACAAAGGCTTGTGGCCAGCAGAGCTCAGAGGATGTGATTGATTCAGAGGCAGGAGGGGCTGATCCCGCTGGGATGAGGAAGAGGAGGGGTGGGACAGAAGCTGGTGGCAGGTTCTTGCCCATCTCCCCTCCTCAGCGTGGTGCCAGAGAAGCACAGAGAGGAGTTTGACCTGGGGCTGGCAATGGCTGAGCACAAAAAAAACCCCTGAGACGTCACTGACTGGCCCTGTCTGGTATTGAATTTAAATCTGGGGGAGCTCTGGGTGCTGCTGTTGCATGAGCTGGGCAGCGCCCCTACAATAAATCAAATTCAGAGGGGAGTCCTGCCCCTCAGGTCAGCACAGCTCCAAACACCCCAAATCCTTTCTGGGGGTTGGCATCCCCTGCCCTGCCCTGCCCTGCCAGGTCCTCTCCTCCTGTGGGATCACAGCACCGCTGGGATAAACTGACCCAGGAAAGGTTCAAAGACAAAACAAAGCGCTCAGAACCTCTTCAGAAGCTGCAAGCACCTCCCTAAAACACCCCCCGTTCCACTCCTCTCTCCTCCAACCTGCTAAGGTGCCTCAGACATCCCAAAAACCACATTTCACCAGCCTCTCTGAGCAAGGTCAGGGTAAAAAGAACACATCAAAACCTTCCCACAACGTGTACAGAACAGATTACCTGAAAGAGCCTCAAATCCTTCCACCAAGTAGGGATTAATGGGATACAGTTCTTCCTAATATTGCTGTGGCTTCTCTGGAGTAGTAAAGCGAGTCCAGCTTTGCTGCTAAGGCAACACCTGCGAGCCCAGGGCTGAGGTAAAGGCCAGGTGAGTCAGGGAGGTGTCCTCTGCACCCCCAGCACGGTGACACACGGCTGCTCTCTGGCCGTGCTCCCCAGGGGCTGGAGCAGGGGTGGGAGAAGGCAATCCAAGAGCAGGAAAGGTTTGAAGGAAGAAAGCACTTAGTGGGTTTCCTGGCTAGTTTCTCAGATCGATGTATTTCTCGCTCTTCAGTTCCCAGCGAAAGAGAAAGGGAGAGAGGGAAAACACATGGTTAGGGATGGACACAAACCCAATCCTCTGCTGCAGCTGTGGTGGTGACACACACAGTGGGTTGGGGGGACAGCTGGGGCACCCCAGGGTGGCTGAGCACCCACCCTGAAGGGAGGAGAGGGGACTGTGAGCTGTGCAGAGCCAGGCAGGGGTTCTCTCCTGGCAAATAAAACCACAGTGGGCTCAGGGGCTGAATCTTGTGGCTGCCACGGCCAGTGGTGGCCCAGCAGTGACGCTGTGAAAAGCTGCTCCATCCCAGGGGAGGGGAAAGCACACATCCCAAAAGACTCATCCCATAGATGCCTGGCTCAGAAGACCCATTCCTGCAGCCTCTGCTCTGACTTCTGGCCAGAGATCTTTGCCAGATCTTTGCCATCTCAGTTCCTTCTCCCAAAGGCCCCTGGGGAGCTTGGCTGCTGCTCCACGGAAGCAGGCAGAGCCAAGCAAGGGCAGGCAATGTGCAGAGCTTTGTCCCCTCCCAAAATTGTCCCCTCCCCTCTGTCCCACAGCCCCCCCAAGCGCTGCTGATGGATGATGGAGCCCGTGCAGGGTGGGCAAAGCATTACCTGGGGGCAGCCCCGGCCCTGAGCGGCGCTGGCAGCCCCAGCCGGCCCGGGGGGGCGCGGTGCCCGGCGCTCGGTCCTACCTGGTCAGCTGCGGCTCTCCTCTCGCCGTTGGCGCCCTGCAGGAGCCCCGCCTCTTCGGAAACTTTATCTGACTTAACTTCAACTACAATCTTGTCTTTACGGGCCTCTGGCTTTGTGCTAGGGGAGGGAGGTGACAATTTTTGAGATGCGTTGGCGATACCAGGGAGGGCACGAGGCCAGCCGAGCCCCGGGGCTCCATCTCGGGGAGACACTGCAGTGGGACCGGGGCTCAGAGCTGGGGACAGAGAGACTCCAGCTCACAGAAAGCTTTGGACTGCCCAGGGAGGGGGCCTTTGGCTGCTCTACCGCTCTGCTGTCTCCTCCCTGCACGGCAGTGCCCTGTGGGAAGCTGGAAAAGCCGCAGTGCCCCCAAGGCCGCGCTCTGCGCCGGGCAGTGAGCAGCTGGAGCGGTGGGATGGGGTGGGATGGGATGGGAAGCATGAGTGATATCAAGCACCCCCAGCCCCACGGGCCCCTGGGGGACAGGTGGTAGTGCTTACATGTCCTGCTTCCCGGCACGGCCACACAGGATCTTGCCTTTCTTGTGCAGGAAGTAAATGACAGCGCCCAGCACAGCCACCACGAGGATGGCCACAATGATGGCCACGATGATCACCCCTTGGCTCTCTGCTGTTGACTTTTGATCTAAACACAACAGGGAGAGGAAGAAATTAATGCCTGTGACCCATCCCAGCTTTCCTTCTGTGGTAGGACAGGGCCCCTTCTCCCAAAAGAGCTCCAGCGCTTCCCCAGCTACCTGCAGGATGCAGATTTCAGTTCAGAAATCTGAGTTCAGAAATGCTCTGTTGGAGCAGTTTCTGTACGAACACAGAAATTCTGCTCTGGGCTGCCATGCACAATGTGCTACAGGAGGGTGGATAACAGGAATTCCTGCAAGGGAGCAGGCCATCCCTCTGCTTCCTTGCCCAGCAGGTTTGGGCTGCAAGAACCTGCACTCAGTGGCCTCACTGAGGACAAGCAGGCAGCTTTCCCACTCCTGGGGACAGAGTCTCCACCTCCCTCCTGGCTTGGTAGGGAGAGAAGCAGCACAGAGCCAGCAGCCAGGCTAGAGGTGAGCATAACTTGTGTCCTGGCGGACACCATCAGCAGACTGACCTTTCCTGATGGAATCCTCTGGAACAGCAGGAAGGGGGGGAAAGACACGGAGCTCAGCCACCCCATGGCAGCACAGCAGAGGGGGGACTGACACTGCTGGGGGGGCTCCCAGAACAGAAAGCAGTGCCTGACACTCACCCACCAGCTGGATGTGCTTCTCACTGACACCCAGCTTGTTGATCACCCGGCACATGGCTCCAGCCTGCAGCAGGTCATGGCTCACCCGCACCGTCAGGTTGCTGGCGATGTGCTGGTTGTCCATGTACTCATGAGCCTGGGCAGGGCAGGCAGGGCAGGATTCAGCACCTGGGCAGCCCCTGGCACCATCCCAGGCTGGCCCCTGCCAGCTCTCACCGTGCCATTGATGCTCCACTGGACGGTGGGCCGGGGGAAGGCGATGGCCTTGCAGGTCAGGTTGATCACCTCGTCCTGGCGCACGTACAGCGGGGAGCTGATGGCCACGATCCTGGGCTTCCCTGTGGGCAGGGGACATCAGCACCCACAGCTCCTGGGGAATGGGTGCTGGGCAGGCAGGGGTCACTCTGCACCCACAGCTCCCAGGGGAATGGGTGCTGGGCAGGCAGGGGTCACTCTGCACCCACACCTCCCAGGGGAATGGGTGCTGGGCAGGCAAGGGTCACTCTGCACCCACACCAGGCCTTACCCTCCACAGCCACGGACACCTTCTTGCTCTGCTCCAGCCCTGGCACGCTCGGGGCCATCACCCTGCAGCTGAAGGTGTTGGAGGTTTCGAAGGTGAGGTTGCTCAGGAAGAGCTGGTTCCCTTCCTTCAGCTTCTCGCCCTGTGGGGAAGGAACGTCCCCAGCAATGAGCCCTCTGTGCCCACGTCCCAAAGGGGTTCACACCTCCCATGCACAGCTTGCAAGCACAGGACCTCCCTGCAGTACTGGCCAGGAGGTGACAATATTGGGGTGGACAACGCAGGTCCATGAAAGAGGGAATCCTTCCCCTGGCCTCTCGAGAGATGGAGCAAGATCCTGACTCGGCCAAATTTTCTGCCAAGCCCAGGCTGAGCCTGAACACGACAGAACTGTGATGCCTACTCACCTGCTCATTGCTCCACTGGTACGTCAGGTCCACGGGGCTGTGGGCATCACAGCTCAGGGTCACACTCTGCCCTTCAAGAAGGGTTGAGGACGGTTCCATCTTCACATCAACCCCTTCAATATCTAGGACAGGGATGGAGACCAGGGCAGGGTAAGCAAGAGGGACAAAGCACCCACCATGAGGTCCACAGGGCCCAGTCCCCTCTCTCTTACAGTTCACAACAAGATCCACGGCCTCCTCTATCTGTGACATGTCATCCAGGTCCAGGGACTGGCACTTGTACGTGCCACTGTTGCTCTTGTCCACATTGTGCAGGTTCAGGACCCCGCTCTGGGGCTCTGTCAGTGACGACAAATCCTGCCACTCATCCAGCTGCAGACAGTGGGCACAAAGCAGAGCCCTTAGCCCCACACAGGCCCCCTCCCACCCAGCCACTGCCTCCCCGTTCCCAGCACCCTCCGGGCAGGGGACAAGGAGACGCCAGGAGACGTTTGCCAAGGGAGAGGTGCCCCGGTCCCTTCCAGCCTCACTTTTTTTTTAAAGAAGCTGAAGACGGGCTGTGGGTTCCCATCAGACTCGCACACCAGCGTTACATTGTCCCCTTCCTTCACCGGTGCTGAGGACGGCACCACCTGCAGCTTCAAGTGCTCAGCAGGGTCTGGGGGCCGGGACGGAGCAGAGTCAGTGCCCAGCCCACTGCAGGGCACCGGCACGGCCCCACCCCAGCCCCAGACTCACAGAAGATGTTGACCTTGACCCGCCGTGACTCCAGGGCGTGGCTCTGTCCCCTCAGCCAGTAGTGCACGGTGCAGTGGTAGCTGGAGTGGCGGTCCTGGCGCGTGACAGGCGCGTATAGCGTGCTGCTCACCGTGTACAGCCCGCTCGACTCCCGCGTCAGCGTCGACTGCACCGTCACGTCTGCAGGGGACACGGCCACACGGGAGGGCTCCCTTTGGGCTCCTTGGGGTCCCCCTCCAGAGCTGGTTGCCCGTCCCCGCCCAGCTCACCGTTCTCCTGCGCGCGCAGCCGCTCCCCGTTCTTGTGCCACGTGATGTTGGGAGGGGGGAAGCTGTTCTTGCTCACACACTTGGCAATCTGTGGTGGCAGAGAGAGCGGTGAGCCCGGGGTAGGGTCAGCAGGGAGCCTCCCCGTCCCCTGTGTGCAGCCTCTCCTCACCTCTGGGATGTCAGGGCTGTGCACAGAGATGCCTCCTGAACTGGGCTCAATCTCAGGGGCCTTGGGGACCTCTGGAAAAAGAAGCCACAGGTATTAGGAGGGATGGGCTGGGATGGGATCCCCACCAGCCCCGCAGAGCAGCTGCCCAGCCCTGCTGCCCTCCTGTATCACTCACTGTAGACGCTGAGCTCGGTGCTGTTCTCGCCCACGCCGTAGCTGCCGGCTCCCACCTGGCACACGAAGGTCCTGGCGTCCTGCACCGTCACTGCGCTGATGGACAGGGCCTTGTCCTCCCCCAGGGACAGCCGCTTCTTGTACTCCGTGTCATCCTCCAGGACCCCGCTGGCCGTGACGTGGTACAGCCTCACCTGCCTGTTGCTGCGGTCCACCTGCAAGGTGAGGGGCCAGGCTGGGCTGGGGAGCCCAGCAGGAAGCCCTGGGCTGGTTTCCACCCCAGCCCAGCAGGCAGAGCCGCTCTGCCAGGCCAGCACTCACGTAGAACCAGTCGATGTAGGTGTAGGAAGCATTTTCGGGGATGTAGAAGTTGCACTCAATCCTGGCTGTGTCCCCGACCTCCACTTCCATCACAGCTGGCATGGAGATCTCCAGCCTGCTGGCTGCAGCTGTGGGACACAATTTGCTGTTAGGGGCAGGAAGAATGGGGAATGATGGGCAGTCCAATGTGCCCATCTCCATCCCTCAAAAGCTGTGGGGCAGAGCCGTGCACTGTGCTCTACACAGCGTCCCAGCCCAGCAGGAGTGACAGCCAGGACCCCACTGCCACACTGCCTTCAGCAGCCACAGAGAGCCCATGGGCTCAGATCAGCGATCCTGTTCCCAAAGAGGGGACACGGCATATCGTGCCCCCACCAGCTGTGTCCCCAGGACACCGTTGGGAGGCAGCACGTCCCCAGCCACCACGGCCCTGGCACAGCCAGCACTCTCAGGTCCCTCCACAAGCTCTGATCCTGCTGCCCCAGCAGGAACGCAGCAGTCAAGGCATCCATCCCTGCGGCATTCCCAAGGCTTCCCCTCGCTGCTGCTCTGCTCCCTGCCCAGCTCTGCCCACCCACGGCACCCCTGTGAGCAGAGCTTGCCCATCCCTGCACCCCACCTTCCTGCCAGCCCAGGCAGCTGCAGCAGTAATGGATCTGCTGGCCCTGCTCCAGAGAGGATGGGAAAGGTAATGGCTATTGATCCAGGACAGGGCATGGAGCAGCTTCCCAAGAGATTGGGAGCAGAGCAGCCCCAGCCGGGCAGAGCAGAGACAAGGGCGGCATCACAGCAAGGCTGGGAGTGTCACTGCCACCATCCCTGCCACAGCAAAGCAGGGTCTGCACGCCCTGGGCTGGCACAGGGCTCTGCAGAGGGGACAACAGCCTGTCCCCAAGCAACAGAGCCAGCCCAGGTATGGGAGCTGGGGACAAGAGGCTTGGAGGAAGCAGCTGTGTCAACATCTCCCTTGATAGCGCCCGCTCTGTAACAGCCACCACCGTGGCGGCTTCAAAGGGCAGTGCCGTGCCCACAAAATGCTCTTTGTTTGGAGTGGGTACATGGTGGCACAAAGCCAAAACGCAGCCAGGGGCATTTCTGCCACAGCAGAGGCCCTGACACGCAGGACCAGCCAGCTCAGAACTCCTCAACACACGGGGTTTGGCCCTCATCCATCCCATCAGCGTGTTACAGTTGGCACTAGGCAAAGGGATGAGCAAATCACGGCACAGCAAAGAAGGTGCTGGAAAAACAGGTGAAAGTCCCAGAGATAAGCATGCAGCGGGGACAGGAAACTGGCTGAGAATACAAAGAAAAAGATAACTTTGCACAGGAGGCAGCTGCCCACCTGTATGGCCACAACTTGGCAGCTTGCTGCAGGAGGGCACCTGCACAACTGGGCAAGCCTGGGGCTGGGGCGTGTCCCTGCAGCCTCCCCGGAGCCCTGGCACTCTAACTGCAGGCAGCCAGGCCAGACTCTGCCTCTCCATCATTTTCAGACCTTCGGAAAGGGCCCCAGGCAGAGCCAGCCCCCGGGAGAGGAGCTGGCCCTCCCCCTGACCCGCTCGGCATGAGAGCCTTCAACCAGGCAGCGGAGCAACCGAAACCATGAGCTCAGAGCTGGAGAATGGCTGGCATCCGGGGCTGGCATGAGGAACACAACCCTCCCAGCCATCCGCTGCCCTTGAGGAGGCTGACATGGTCACTGCAGCCCTCACTCTGCCTGGAAAAACGGCCCACTGCTCCCCACCTCCTCCGGGACAGGCTGGAAGAGGGACACAAGGGGACACTCACAAGGTCTCCCACAACCCTGGGGACACAAGGCTCGCTTCTCCAGCTCCAAGACCTTTTGCTATGTGCGTGGGCAGGCTAAAGAGGCACTGGGCACAGCCAGCCTGGCACAGCAGGCTCCGGGGACTTGGCGATCCTCCCTTGTGCCCAGAGCAGCTGCAGGTTTGGTGATGGAACCTGGGGTGATCCATCAGCCACGCGTGGAATGGCCCAGCTGCAGCACCGAGCTCCATCCACCCCGAGTGCCTGGCACAGCTCCAGGCTGAGACCTCGAGCTCTGGAGAGGGAGTCTGCAGGGAGCGAGCGGGGAAGGAAGGAGAGCCCCCGTGCCTTTTCCATCTGGCTGGCGGACAGCCGGCTGGCAGCCAGAGCTCCACAAGAACAAAGATTTGCTTTTAGAGCTGGGGAAGGGGGTGGGGAGCAGCACAGTCCCTCGCCAGCCTCCTGCGGAGCCGAGGTGTGCGGGGAGACGGCGAGAAGTGCGGCTGCGGCTGCGTTGGCGGCACCGAGCCCCCGGCGCTGAGCCCCCGGCCCGGAGCAAGAGGAGGGGCACCACAGGGGTCTGGAGCCGCACGTGGGATGCCTGAGGTTTCCCTGGGTTTGTGTTCCCCTCTCAGGGAAACCAGCTGCGGCCAGATCGCGTCTGCTCCCGGCATAGCCACACATGCTGCCCTCCTATTCCCGAGGAAAGCCGCACAGATCCCCGAGCCGGGGTGCCCCAGCTCACACGGAGCAGCATCACCCGCACCCTGTCTTCTTCACAGAGAGAGGAAAGAGGGTGCAGAGCCCCAGCCCTGCAAGAAGCAGCACTCAACCAGCAGCGCTCAACATCTCTGCCCAGCCACCTCCACCCAGCCCACACCCTGCCTGGGATGGGGATGGAACCAGGGCTCTGCTGCAGCGGGGACCAGCACCTTGCACCCCAAAACAACCCCAGCACCTTGTCAGGACCCCGTCCTGTGCTCCTGGAGCGGCAAAGCTCTCAACCCCACCCCGCAGCTGGGTGACAACATGCAGATGCCTCTCCAACAGCCAGACCGCGGTGCACAAAGGGATGGGGCGGCTCAGGCAGCCCCGGGGTGGGCTCAGCCCCCCGTTCCAGCGGCACTGGCTGGCCGGGGAATGTCTTGGCCGTAGCCCCTCGTGCTTCTGGGAAGCATCAAGCCTTTCACGTGGCTGGGCTTCCAAATACACCGACGCCGCCAACCATTGAGAGACTCCTGGCTCGGCACATGTGCTGTGGGAAGGGGATCCCGGCACGGGACGGGGGTGGGAGCAGCCTGCTCTAGACTCCGGTCTGAGCCTGACTTTGGTTCCAACACCTCGGCCTGGGCAGGTTCCCAGCGCCGGGGCCACCTCCGCAGCTCAGGGGGGGCAGGGAGCAGCCAGCGCACCGGGACCGCTCCCGGGCCCCCGGCGAGGGGAGGGCGGGATGCGGGGAGCGGGGCAGGGCAGGAAGCGCAGCCACCCCCCGAGGGTGAAAATGGACTGGAAAGCGGATAAAAAAAGAAAGCGCGAAAAAAGCCAAGAGAAACACGGCGCTCAGGGGAAAAACTCCTTAGAAGGAAAGGGGTGGATGCTTCCTAACAACAACCAGTTCACCCCGGTGCGCGCTGAACGCACGTGGGTCACCCCTCAACCTGCCCTGCCCTGGGGGGCTGCAGGGGGGCCCCGAGAGCGGGACGAGGCAGCCAGACCCGCCCCGGGTCCGTCCGGGGCCGTCCGGGCGGGGACACGCTGTGGGAAGGGCCGATCCCACCTGGGCTGCCCCGACCCCGCGATCCGAGCATTCCCGGAGCCGCGCCAGGCACCGCCCGAGGGGCGCAGCGCTCCCGGCTGCCCGCGCTGGCCCCGCCGCCCCTCTGCGGGGACACCCCTGCGGCTGCCACCCCGGAGAGCTGCACAGGGGCAAAATCCAGCCCCGCAGCCCCGCTGCAGCCCAGTGTTCCCCGGGGCGAAGGATATCCCCGGCAGGGCTCCGCGGGACCGCGCGCCCCGGAGCGCTCCGCAGGTGCGCGCGTCCCCCCGCCCCGCACCGCCCGGCCCTTCCCGCAGCCACTCACCGCAGCAGAGCAGGAGGCAGCAGCCCCAGCCCAGGGCGAGCCCCGCCGGCCGCCGCCCCCCAGCCATGCCCGCCGCCGGCCGCCCGAGACTGAGCGGGGACGCGGGCTGACGTCAGGCGGAGGAGGAGGAGGAGGAGAAGAGGAGGAGGAGGAAGGCGCGGTGCCTGCCCACCGCCCGCAAGCCTCTTATCACCCCCAGCAGCAGCAGCGGCCGGGCGGGCGCCGTCGCCGCCCAGCCCCGCAGCGCCGTGTCCAGCCCCGCACGGCCGCGGGCAGCGCTCGGGCCGCCCCCAGCACGGCCCCCGCCGTTCCCGTTCCCGTTCCCAGCTGCGCCCGAGGGGCTCGCAGACCTGCCAGCTCCTGCCTGTCCGGGCGTGCACGGGCTGGGCCAGGCAGACAGCCGGGCGCTGGAGGTGGAATCGCTCACAGACCCGGAGAAGGGGGCTGAAGTGTGGGATGTGTTTTTCAGAGTGTTTGGGGAGTGCCGGCGGCAGTTCGCTGCGAGAGTCCAATGTGCAGGTAGCAGTGGCGATAATCACAAGTGACCTGCTGCTCTGCTCGGCCCCCAGCCCCACACTGCCCCAAAGCCCAGCCACAGCTGCTGGGTCACCTTTGAACCCACGCCAAACAAGGACAGGCACAAAACAGGGAGGCAAAACACTCTTTGTCATTGTCCGGGCTCTGACAGACACCTGGGGGCAGTTTGGACTGCGGGGCGGAGCAAGGCCGTGTCCCAGGCAGGTTCCCGGGGGCTGCAGGGTTGGCACCCCAGCCCCGCCGAGCCCCGGTGCCCCCCGGCCCCGCCGGGAGCCCCGTGCTGTCCCCGAGGCGGGGCCCCAGGGCACCGCGGCGACCCGCGGGCCGAGCCCCAGCGCAGCTGTTGTTGAATGGGGCGGCTGTGGAGAAGCTGTTCCCTGCGGTGGCCGGGGCAGCAGCACAAGGCTCCCATTATCCAGGGGTAATGACCCAGCCCAACACGGCCCGGCCCCTCCGGGAGCCCGGGGCAGAGCGGGGAGGAGCACAACAAACCCCGCCAGGTGCTGCGAGTTGCCCACAGCCAGCCACGCAGGACACCCGGCCCCAGCGTCCCTGCGCTATCACAGCCTGGCTCCGTGCCTCAGTTTCCCCGGGGTCAATCACTCAGAGGGGGTGTTGGAGGACAAATGTTTTCTTCCCCTCCAAAACATTTTCGTTTCCCCACTCACAGGACACACGAAACTCACTGATTCAGGTTCATCACACATGAGGACAGACCCAGGGGCTGCCCAAACTCCCAGGAGCTGTGACAGTGCCCTCTTCTCGCTCTCAGCCCAGAGGCTCTGAACTTTGGCACATCCTTTTCCCTCCTCCATTTGCTTTCCCCACCGCATTCCTGTTCCCCAGCAGCAGGGGCTGCATCCCTCCACCACACCCTGAGCCACTCAAGGGCTGGGCTGCAGGTTCTCCTGAGCCGCAGCATTCCTCCTGGGAATGCCCCAGCACCTCTCCCACCGCCAGCCCCCTGTGCTGGCCCCCGGCCCCAGCACTGCTCCCTAGCTGGTGCCATGCTGCGGCCCTTCCCATGCCCTCCTCCTCCTCCT
>VZDJ01000298.1:0-56902 GCA_008694505.1 Cyanoderma ruficeps | reverse complement strand
CCACACCCCCCCCCCCCCCCCCCAAGACTTTCCCAGCCAAACACACTCAGTGATTCATCGGAAATGATTAAGTTTTTTCCCCAGGAGATCAGTTGCTTAAAATGGCAATGCTGGGCAGTGATAAGGCTCAGAGCTGCCGCTGGACAGGGGAGGCCTCCTCCCTTTGCTGGGAAGAACAAGTGCAAGGGAGCTGTGCCATCATCCACGGGATGCTCAGGAGCTGCTCTCCGGCCTCACAGCCGCAGTTTTGGGATGCTCTCACACCTCACGGCAGAAGCTCCCTGTCTGTGGTGGGGAAATCCACCCCCTGAGCAGGTGCTCCAGGCTCAGGGACTCCCTGGCAATGTTCTCCCTCTTCCCCTCTCTCCAAAGGGCAGGATGCAGCACCGGAGGAGCCTCAGGCTCTGCTCTCCTCAGAGCAGGGAAAGGGATGTTCCACTTGGCACAAAACACCCCACAAGTGCCACCCCGAGAGGGAGGGAAGGAGGCCCACGGGAAAGCATCCACCAAAGTCAAACAAACAAAGCGGGAGAACTCGGCTGGCACGCCCCTGGGTGCATTTTGTTCTGGGGCTAACTTTTATTCCGCGTTAAAAATAAAGCTGAACGTTGCTAAGAAAACCTCTGCGGAAAATTTCCCAGCAGTTGGGAAGGGCAGTGCCACTCCTTGGGGAAAACAGGCTGGGGAGTGTGCCACCCTCAGACAGCTCCCTGCTCTCACTGCATGGCTCTGCCTCCACTCACTCGGGCTTCAGCCTGCTTAACTTTGAAGGAAACTGGTGCTTTTTTTTCCCCCCTGACAAACGAATGTTTCTGGGGAAGAGGGGCAGGATTTGAAAGCAAGGGGTGAACAGAAGGCATGAAATCACCCCGCTGCGCTGTGTGTGGCACCCAGAGGGCTTGGGGACTCTGCGTGGGGAGCGTGGCAGGCTGGCCACCTTCATCTTCCCTCCCTGCTGCTTGATCTCACGCCTTCTTGTTTATCTGCTTGCTTAATGGATTTGGCTGCAGTCCCCACTTGCAGCGATGCACACAAACCATGCATGAGGCTCCCATGTCGCAGTCCCACGCACACAGCTGGGGTGAGGAAGCCAGGAAGCAGAGGTCTGGCTCCACCTGAGGCACAGAGCAGCTCCCACAGCTCTTAATCCCTGGGAGTGGAGGGAATATTGGTGCCTGGGCCCCCGCAGATCCCATCACTCTCCTCCTCCATCCCTCCTGCCACCTCTCAGATGAGGCCGTGCCTGGGCAGGCAGTTCTGCCCCTGGCAGTGGTGGGGCTTTGCCAGTCCCTGGCGCAGCTGCTGGAAACCTGGGATCCACAGGACCCTGCCCAGAGCAGGGCTGATTTCCCGGCATGATCTGAGCATCCGCGGGTTGTAGGAACGATCTGGAATTGTGCGATTGCATTTGCCTCCCTCCTCTGCCTCCTGCTGGGCCTGGCTCTGTGCAGCCGGAGGGGAGCGATGGCCAGCAAGGAGGCAGGCCTAGGGCCGTGCATCCCAGCACACACCACAGCCCCTTCCACCTTTTCCTGCACTGCCAGACAGATCCCTGCTGATACGGGGACTTTGGGATGCTGCCAGAGGGAGCTGGCCCAGCGTGGGCTGTGCCTGTGCCTGTCCTGACACACGGCTTGGCGTGTCCCAGGTGGGACGGGGGCCCTGTGCCTTCCCCAAGCCCAGAGGGGCCCAGAGAAGCTGGGGGTGGGCTCTGGGGGGTGCTTGGGGTGTTCAGATGCCCCCAGTGAACCCCTGCCAGTGCTGATGCTGTTGGGCTGGAGACTGGCATAGCTCTGGTGCCAATGGGCTGAGGCTGGCACAGCTCTGGTACCGATGGGCTGGGGCTGGCACAGCTCTGGTACCAATGAGCTGGGGCTGGCACAGCTCTGGGGCTGATGGGCTGGGGGCTGGCACAGCTCTGGTACCAATGGGCTGGGGCTGGCACAGCTCTGGGGCTGATGGGCTGGCCTGGCTCCCTGCAGGTCTCCGGGGTGGATGGAGGACAGCCGTGCTGGGCAGAAGCCTCTGGCTGTGTCCAGCCAGGCCTGCACCTCTTCACACAACACTGTCAGGGCTGAGAGCAGCCCTGCTCCCCGGGGAAGGGAAGGGATGGGATGCAGGCCAGCATTGAGCTTTCCCACACTGCCCAGGACAGGCCAGCTGCTCCCCTGCCACTGCTCCCCTCACCCTCGGGGCACCTTCTGCCAGTCCCTGCTGCTGCATTTTGGGGGGCTCTAGGGCTCACACAAGGCTTTGCACTCTGAGAACCCTCCTGGGCTATCCAGCCTTTGGTTCTCTGCTCCCTGCGTGCCCTGAGGTCACTTTGGGGTACCCTTGCCCCACCTGTGTTCACCCCTGGGAGCCCTCTTCGAGTCCGTGTCCTCCAGCTCAGGAAAACGCCTCCTTCCAACCCCCTTCCTCGGCTTGGCTCCCGGCGGCTCCTTCGTCTCCTCTCTCCTTCCTCTCCTCTTGTGCAGGGCCTTTCTGTGGGGATTATTAACCATGGCTACGGGGCCTTTGTTCAGGAGGAGACGAGAGGAGCCGGGAGGGTGGAGGAAGGAAGGACAGGAGCGGAAGGGGGGAAGGAAGGTGGGGAGGGAAATGAAGGTGACATCTGGATTTCTGTCACGGAGGACTGCGATTTTTGGAGCAGCTGTGCGGGGATGGCCGGGGCTGAGCCGACACAGAGCCGTGGCAAAGCCCCAAAAAGGAGCTGAGCTGGCAAGGGTCACTGACCCGGCCCAAGGCAGAGAGAGGTCAGCATGCTGCCCTGCTGATGGTGCTGCTGACAGAGGACAGAAGGGCTCCAGGGCTCCAGGACTGACTTTGAGGACAGGTTTGTGGTGCACAGGGGTGGCAGGGAAGGCTGTGGAACCGTGCAGCCGTTCCTTTGCTCCCTGCCTCAGGAGCTGCGTGCAGGGTGGATGGACAGGGACAGCTGGAGCACGCCCGGGAGAACCTTATCCAGCTGAGAGCCACGGCCAAGGCAGGGGGAGAAGGAGCCCTCGGCCCAGGGATGTCACTCGACATCCTGGGGGTACAGGAGCCCCAGGGCCCAGAGCAGGTGCAGCCCTGGGACAGGGTGTGACAGCCACGTCCTGATCTCACACACGTTCAGCTGGGCTGGTCACGTCCCTGTCCCAGTTCCTCTCCCAGCCTGGGAGCACTGCAGGCATGGAGCAGGACCAGGATTTGGGGATGAGCACTGACAGGATGGCTTGGGGAATCCAGGAGCTATTTATAAGCCGTTTCCTTGGGAGCACTTCCCAGTCCATGTCCCTCAGCACTGGCCGGAAAAAGCGGAAAAAGGCCCCATTGTGCTGGGACAGGGCTGGGCACTCACCCACACAATGGGGCAGATGATGGCTCTGGCTGTGGGGTCTGACCCCACAATGGGGCAGATGATGGGTCTGGCTGTGGGGTCCTGCATGGGCTGCCCAGGGGACAGGAGGGGTCCCACGCTCATCCAGCACTTGCCAAGGCCGCAGCTGCCCGGAGGAGCGGGCAGGGGAAGGGCCCTGCCCTGTGCTCCCTGACACCGGGCTGTGCCGGCTCCCTCTGTCAAGGAAGGGAGGAGGAGGCAGGATGGGGACACAGCATCACTCCCTGGGCTTGCCTGCAGGGATCTCTTCCTCCCGGCTCTGTCTGCAGGGCTCCCTCGGGACGGCTCATTAGGATCATCCTAGAGAAAGCCTAATGAGAGATGAGCCCCGGGCAGTGCCAGCTTTGGGGGAGCCCCTCTTGCAGGGGATCCCTTTGGAGGTCTTTGGGGAAGGTTCCCTGTGGAGAGGGGAGGGGACAGCCCAGGGCTGACTGGGATAAGGCAGCAAGCAGGACACAGTCCTCGTGTCAGGTCCCCACAGCACTGGGGACACACTGGAGAACCAGAACCCAGGGGAACGGTGGGGCTGGGCTGGCCAAAGAGGAATTTCTTCTTGCAGGACTTTCCCAGGGAAGAGGACTTGCCTTTCCCAGGGCTGTCTGGCCAGGCTCCAGCAGGAGATAGATATCCCAGCTCCCATCGTGGGGAGCCCTCCAGAAACACGGCGAGCAGTGCTGCTGCTCCTGCTCTTGCACTGGGCTGCGGGGTGAGCAGAGGCAGGGAAGGTGGTGGCAGCTGGGGACACAGGGCTGGGCTCCCTGCAGCTGCAGATCCTTCCTGAGGGCTGTCCCCAGCAGCCTGAGGCTGTTCCCTGCCCACGGGGTGCGTGCCACGGGGGACTCCATCACCTTCCCTTCCAAGGCCAGAGGAAGAGTGAGGCACAGAGTCCTGGAGCGGAGGCCGAGTGGGGCCGGGGGATTTCCCGGAGCGGATGCAGCCAAATGAGCCATTGTTCCCGCCTGGGCTGGAGCGCGGGGCTGCAGCGCCCGCCCCCGGCTGCCCAGCGCTGTCCTCGGGGCAGCCCAGGGAAGGCTGCCGCCAGTGCCCAGCAGGACCCGCCTGCCTGCCTTGGCCCGGCTCTCGGGGCTGCCACACGCCCTGGATCCGCAGGGGAGGGCACCCTGGGGTGGTGCCCACAGCTGGGAGCACCCTGGCAGGGCTGGAGCAATGCCAGCAGGACCCAGACTGCAGAAATTCCCTCAGGATGTGCCCAAGGAGCAAGGCTGGCAGGGCAAGGTGCTGGGGCATCCCCCGGGGAACTCGGGGCTTCGGAGAATCCCTCAAGCACTGGGACAGCCAGGCCTGGAGCTGTTGCCTGTCTCCCTGTGCTTCCAGACAAATCCAGAAGGACTGAGCACCTGCCAGGGCTGAGGCACTGCCTGGAGCTGGCGTCCCCTGGCTGCTGTTTTTGTGGAATGAGGGGTGAGCTCAGCAGCGGGAAGGCGGCTGGGAGCCGTGATGCAGCAGCAGCGCCGTGGCCGGGCTCGGTGCCAGCACAGTCCGTGCTCCTTTCTGGGGCTCGTGCCTCGCTGCCCGGGGTGTGGTGCCTCCCTCCTTGGCCCCACACTGGCCGGAGCCTCTTGGGCTGCACATGGCTTTCCCACAGATCATCATCCACTGCATTGCCCTCTCCTTCCTTAAAAAGCCTTCAGCTGGATTTTCCTGAGCTTGTAATCAATCACCTTCAGGGCAGCAGGGCTGGACCATCCCCTAGGGCAGGGCAGAGCAAAGGCCGGAGGCTTTGACAGCCCCACACCCTGGCTGGGATCCAGCAGGAGGGCAGGACCTGCTCCAGGTAACCTTGATCTGGACCACGGCCATGGATTTATTTTTGGATCTCTTGCAGGAAACTGCTTGGTGGGGTGAGGAGAGCTCTGCCCTGGGCTGACTCTGCCCCAAACGGGCCCAGGGGATCCTGCTGGCAAGTGCACACCTTCCCTGTGCCAGGGCTGAGGCTGGCACAAACTCATCTCCTGCAGGGACACTGCGGGTGCTGGCTGCCCCCTGTGCTGTTTGGAACCAGGCTGAGGGGGCTGATATCAAGCCCTGTCCATCCTGTGCACTCTGCCTGCTCTCTCCTGGCTCCTGAACCCCATCCCATTGCTCCATGCCTTGTGTAAAATCCCTCTGCAGCTCTGCTGGAGCTCCTTTAGGTACTGGAAGGGGCTCCAAGGTCTGCTCCTCCTTGTCTTCTCCAAGCTGGACAGCCCCAGCTCTCCCAGCCTGTCTCCAGAGCAGAGCTGCTGCACCCCCTGGGCACCCCTGTGTCCTCCTCTGGGACTGAGGGCAGAGCTAGATGGGATATTGGGAAGAGATTCCTCCCTGTGAGGGTGGGGAGCCCCTGGCACAGTGTGTCCAGGGAAGCTGTGGCTGCCCCATCCCTGGAAGTGTCCAAGCCAGGCTGGACAGGGCTTCCTGCAATATTGGAAGGTGTCCCTGAGCCATAAGCTTTTCCTCTTACCCTAGCGGTCAGGCAGATCCACTTCTACAGAGATCACGATACACCTCAATATTATAATAATGATTTTCTAAGTATATTAATTCCTTTGTCATCATAATATAACAGCATATAATTTAAATGAGCATAATAATTAATACAAGTAATATTCATTAATAAAAGCTATATTAATACCACACAGCATTAACAAATATTTCATTTCCTGTCCAAAAAACCCGCCAAAAACCCAACGGCAGGCGCGGGGGAAGCAGAGCGGCCGCGGGACAGCGAGCGCCGCTGGCACTTTAAACAAGTTACAATGAGTGTGATCCCTCCCAACAGCCACTCCCCGGCCACCTCCTGCCCCTCGGTCACTGCCAGCACCCATCCGGCGACGCCCATCGCGGAAGAGGCTCCGGGGCCGAGCCTCCGGCGGGGACCACGCGGAGGACCATGGAGGTGCAGCCGGAGCCGCGGCGGGGGCTGCGCCTGCTGCGGGACCTGCCGCTGCTGCTGCTCGACCTCAGCTCCTTGCTGTGCTCCTGGCTGCTGGCCACGCTGCTGTGCCTGCTGGCCACCGCCGCCGCCGTGTGCGGGGCTGCGCTGGAGCTGCTGCGCGGGTGCTGCGAGGGCACGGAGGGGCTCCTGGGGCTGCCGGGGCTCTCGGGGCTGCGCTGCGGACAGGTGCTGGGCGTCGGCACCCGCCTGCTGATGGAGCCGGGCAAAGTGTGTCTGGCTGGCACACGGAGCCTCTTCACGCTGCTCGGCGCCCTCTGGGGCTCGTCGGCTGGGTCTGCCCTCAGGGGCAGTGAAGCGCTGGCCGCGTTTCTGGGGCTTGTGGCCAGTAGAGCCACTGCCGTGTCCATCCGGCTTTGGCTGCACTGCCAGCTGGCCTGCAAGCTCCTCTGTTCCGCCACTGTGGTCTTCCTCTGCGTCTACATCCTGGTCTACAGGCTGGCTATTGTGTGTCACAGCGGCGCCCAGAGCCTCGGCACACCCTTGGTCACCCTCTGGGACTCACTCACCAGTCTCATTTTCGGGATCACTGACCTGCTGGCAGCCTTCCTAGCCCGTGTGTCCAGTGGTGCCATCGCTGTGTCCACGCTGCTCTGGTGGCTCTGCCAGATGGCCTTAGAGCTCCTGTGCTCCATCACCAAGGTCTTCATCAGCATCTGCTTGCTGGTCAGCAGCCTGGTCAAGAGCCTGCTCAGCCTGTGTCTGATGGGCAGTCAGTACCTCTCCATGCTGCTGGCCGTCCTCTGGGACTTGCTGTCCACTCTGATTCTTGGGATCACCAACGTGCTGGTGATGGTGCTGGCAAACCTCTTCAGGACCCTGCTTTTCCTGCTGTGGTTGCCCTTCCAGCTGGCCTTCGTGCTCCTCTCCTTTGTCACACAGGTCTTCACCACCATCTTCTTTGTCGGTGTTTACACCCTGGGCTTGCTCTTGCGCATTGTGTTTCTCGTTGTCTTTTTCAGTGTCATGTACTGCAATCGGGAGGTGCTCTGGGTGCTGAAGGGACACCTGCAGGGCTCCTCCCGCCACCAGCAGCCTGTCCTGTGGCGGCTCCACCAGGTGGCCGTGGTGACCTGGCACAAGGTCACAACCTCCCAGCACTGGCGCAGGCTGGTGGACTGGGTACTGACCAACTGGAGGCGGGCAGGCAGGATGGTGAACCAGGGAAGGGACCAGCTGGATGCGGGGCAGGTGACACAGCCATGGCCTGCTCTGAGCCGTGCTGGGCCAGGGCAGCGTCACCACATACCCAGGGAGGAGCTGGGCACATCTGGCAGGACAGCTGTGAGGAGGCAGCAGCTGAATGCAACAGCCGGGAGCGCTGAGGGAACCTCCGGTAACAACCTCTGGGTGCTGCTGAAAGAACAAGAGGAGCGTAAGAAATGTGTCATCTGCCAGGACCAGAACAAGACAGTGCTGCTGCTGCCCTGCAGGCACCTGTGCCTGTGCCAGGAGTGCACGGAGGTGCTCCTGAACTGTGACATCGACGAGCGCAACTGCCCCCTGTGCCGCCAGGTCATCCTGCAGACCCTCAACGTCTACCTGTGAGCCCACGGGGAGCTTGGGCTGTTTTTTTTTTTTCCCAGGAGGTCAAGGGCACCCCTGTCTGCACTTCCCAGGGCTACCAGGAGCAGCTTCCAAAGAACCGTGGATAGTGCTGGAAGGGCAGGACACTGTGGGGTCTCTGCTGGTTGCTACGTAACTAATTGTAGCTCTTGCTAGCAAGCACAACACTGATCTCTGCAGCAAGCTGGAAGAGTTACTTGTTTTCTTGACAACTCTTATGGTTCCAAGGCCTGTTGGTTGCCTTGAGCCTGCAGCAGCCTGAGATCCACGGCAGAACACTGAAGGAGCTCTGGTCCGTGCTAGCCACCTTATCCAGCTGAGAGCCACTGTCAGGGCACAGGGGGACAGAGCCCTCTGTGGGCTCACACTATTTGGAGACAAGCACTGATGGGGTGCCATGGGGAGGCCAGGAACTATTTATAAACTGCCCTTTTCTTTGGGAGCATTTCCGAGTCCATGTTCCCCAGCACTGGCCGGAAAAAGCGGAAAAAGGCCCCATTGTGCTGGGACAGGGCTGGGCACTCACCCACACAATGGGGCAGAGGATGGGTCTGGCTGTGGGGTCTGACCCCACAATGGGGCAGATGATGGGTCTGGCTGTGGGGTCCTGCATGGGCTGCCCAGGGGACAGGAGGGGTCCCGGCCACGCTCATCCAGCACTTGCCAAGGCCGCAGCTGCCCGGAGGAGCGGGCAGGGGAAGGGCCCTGCCCTGTGCTCCCTGACACCGGGCTGTGCCGGCTCCCTCTGTCAAGGAAGGGAGGAGGAGGCAGGATGGGGACACAGCATCACTCCCTGGGCTTGCCTGCAGGGATCTCTTCCTCCCGGCTCTGTCTGCAGGGCTCCCCCGGGACGGCTCATTAGGATCATCCTAGAGAAAGCCTAATGAGAGATGAGCCCCGGGCAGTGCCAGCTTTGGGGGAGCCCCTCTTGCAGGGGATCCCTTTGGAGGTCCTTGGGGAAGGTTCCCTGTGGAGAGGGGAGGGGACAGCCCAGGGCTGACTGGGATAAGGCAGCAAGCAGGACACAGTCCTCGTGTCAGGTCCCCACAGCACTGGGGACACACTGGAGAACCAGAACCCAGGGGAACGGTGGGGCTGGGCTGGCCAAAGAGGAATTTCTTCTTGCAGGACTTTCCCAGGGAAGAGGACTTGCCTTTCCCAGGGCTGTCTGGCCAGGCTCCAGCAGGAGATAGATATCCCAGCTCCCATCGTGGGGAGCCCTCCAGAAACACGGCGAGCAGTGCTGCTGCTCCTGCTCTTGCACTGGGCTGCGGGGTGAGCAGAGGCAGGGAAGGTGGTGGCAGCTGGGGACACAGGGCTGGGCTCCCTGCAGCTGCAGATCCTTCCTGAGGGCTGTCCCCAGCAGCCTGAGGCTGTTCCCTGCCCACGGGGTGCGTGCCACGGGGGACTCCATCACCTTCCCTTCCAAGGCCAGAGGAAGAGTGAGGCACAGAGTCCTGGAGCGGAGGCCGAGTGGGGCCGGGGGATTTCCCGGAGCGGATGCAGCCAAATGAGCCATTGTTCCCGCCTGGGCTGGAGCGCGGGGCTGCAGCGCCCGCCCCCGGCTGCCCAGCGCTGTCCTCGGGGCAGCCCAGGGAAGGCTGCCGCCAGTGCCCAGCAGGACCCGCCTGCCTGCCTTGGCCCGGCTCTCGGGGCTGCCACACGCCCTGGATCCGCAGGGGAGGGCACCCTGGGGTGGTGCCCACAGCTGGGAGCACCCTGGCAGGGCTGGAGCAATGCCAGCAGGACCCAGACTGCAGAAATTCCCTCAGGATGTGCCCAAGGAGCAAGGCTGGCAGGGCAAGGTGCTGGGGCATCCCCCGGGGAACTCGGGGCTTCGGAGAATCCCTCAAGCACTGGGACAGCCAGGCCTGGAGCTGTTGCCTGTCTCCCTGTGCTTCCAGACAAATCCAGAAGGACTGAGCACCTGCCAGGGCTGAGGCACTGCCTGGAGCTGGCGTCCCCTGGCTGCTGTTTTTGTGGAATGAGGGGTGAGCTCAGCAGCGGGAAGGCGGCTGGGAGCCGTGATGCAGCAGCAGCGCCGTGGCCGGGCTCGGTGCCAGCACAGTCCGTGCTGCAGAGCCCCGGGTATCCGGGCAGGGCAGGAGTCACACACGTGCCGGGCTCTGCGCTCTCGGGGTTGGCTCTGGTGGTCCCAGACGGCAGCAGATCTCTGTCTGCCCTGTGCCCAGTGAGGCTGAGGAGGGTGTGATGAGGAGTGGGGTACTCCCTGTCCTGCTGCCTGCCACAGGCACAGCTGGGAGGGCAGTGGCATCATCCCGGACCTCCAGTAAATGCATGAACAGCTGGTGGGACTGTCCTTGCAAGGAGGTGTCCCACCCACAGCCTGGCTGCCAGGCACCTTATTGGGGGGCTCTGTGTCCCCACAGAGCCCCCGGGAAGGGTTTCCATCCAAAGCCCTGGTCTCCTCCAGCCAAATCACTGTCCCAACCTGAACTGCTACCAGGTGTTCCCCGCCCTCTGCACCCCTCCTCGCCCCTGTGCCTCTCTGCTGCAGGTCTGTACGCCCTGGAGCTGCACATCCTACCGGAATGAGAACGGGCAGAGCTCCCCTCCATCCCACGGAGCACGGAGAAGCCCTGCTATGGAGCCGCTACCTCTGAATGCTGCAGCCGCTGCACCCCCGGCCTGTCGGCGAGGAGCCCACCATGGCAGGGGATGGGCAGGCACCAGGGACAGGGAGGGTGGGGCAGGTGCACAGCCGGAGGCAGGGAATGAGTGGAGCACACCCAGCCCTTGGCTTGGCTCTCTTTTTCCTTCTCCTGTTTAGGAAAGCGATGAGAAATCCAAACATTACCATAAATGCTGAAAGCATCCTGACTCCGTCACTCCCTGGGGATCCAGGCGCCCGCTGCCTCGGAGCCACAGGGACAGGGCTGGCCAGACAGCAGGACAGAGCCCAGGCAGGAACAGACAGACAGGATAGGTCACCTCACCCCCTGCCCTGCTCAGGAGGCACCTGCACCAAGGCGACCCCAGATCCCTCTGGGGCTCTGCCCGGGGTGTGGTGCCTCCCTTCTTGGCCCCACACTCGCCAGAGCCTCCTGGGCTGCACATGGCTGCCCTGTGGGTCATCATCCACTGCATTACCCTCTCCTTCCTTAAAAAGCCTTGAGCTTCAAGGCTGGATTTTCCTGAACTTGTCATCTCCATCAAGGCAGCAGGGCTGGACCATCCCCTGGGGCACGGCAGAGGAAAAGGCCGAAGGCTTTGACAGCCCCACCTGGCTGGGATCCAGCAGGGAGGGCAGGACCTTGGTCTGAGCCACAGCCATGGCTTTATGTTCAAACGTCCTGCAGGAAACTGCTCGGCCGGGTGACCCTGGGCTGACTCTGCCCCAAACGGGCCCAGGGGATCCTGCTGGCAAGTGCACACCTTCCCTGTGCCAGGGCTGAGGCTGGCACAAACTCATCTCCTGCAGGGACACTGCGGGTGCTGGCTGCCCCCTGTGCTGTTTGGAACCAGGCTGAGGGGGCTGATATCAAGCCCTGTCCATCCTGTGCACTCTGCCTGCTCTCTCCTGGCTCCTGAACCCCATCCCATTGCTCCATGCCTTGTGTAAAATCCCTCTGCAGCTCTGCTGGAGCTCCTTTAGGTACTGGAAGGGGCTCCAAGGTCTGCTCCTCCTTGTCTTCTCCAAGCTGGACAGCCCCAGCTCTCCCAGCCTGTCTCCAGAGCAGAGCTGCTGCACCCCCTGGGCACCCCTGTGTCCTCCTCTGGGAGTGGTGTGACAAGAGGGAACAGCTTCACACTAACAGGGGGCAGAGCTAGATGGGATATTGGGAAGAGATTCCTCCCTGTGAGGGCGGGGAGCCCCTGGCACAGTGTGTCCAGGGAAGCTGTGGCTGCCCCATCCCTGGAGCTGTCCAAGGACAATTTGGATTGGGCTTGGACCATTGTGGGATATTGGAAGGTGTCCCTGCACCATGAGCTTTTCCTCTTACCCTAGCGGTCAGGCAGATCCACTGCCACAAGGAGATAGGGAATTACCTCGATAGTTTTCGTTCCGCGATTTAAAAACTGCAAAACCCGATGTCGCGCGTGGTGAAGCGAACGGTCCGGGCTAACGGGAGCTACCGGCCCTTTAAATGAGCGCCAACGGGCGTGGCCAAGCTCGCGCCTCTGCTCACGCCTCCCTCGCGCCCCCACCGCATCCTGCGAACCCACCAATGGGGGGCGAGTCCCGGCGGAGCCCCCGCCGCCGATTGGCCGCGCCCCGCGCGGCGGCGGGTGCCAAGATGGCTGCGCCCGTGTCGGAGGGGCCCCGCGGCTGATCTGCCGTACGGGCCCCGCGGGGAACCATGGACGTGCTGTTCGCGCTGCTCCGCGGGCTGCGCCTGCTGCTCGACCTGCTGCTGCTGGTGCTCGACCTCAACTTCTTCCTGGTGTCCTCGCTGGTGTCCGCGCTGCTGTGGCTGCTGGCCGCGGCCTCCAGCCTGCCCGCGGCCGCGGCCGCCGCGGTGGTGGCATGCTGGGATGCGCTGGTGCTGCTGCGCGGGTGCTGCGGGGCCATGGAGGGCATGCGGGCGGCCGGGCACCTGGTGTCGCACCTGGTGTCGCACCTGGCGCTGCGGGCCCGGGAGCTGGCGCAGCGCGGGCTGGGAGCCGTGCTGGGCTGCGGGCAGGCGCTGTGCCGGCAGCTGTGCGAGGCGCTGGCCATCGGCACCAGCCTGCTGATGTACCTGGTCAACAGCCTGGTGAACGTGTGTCTCATCGGCGCCCAGAATCTCTTCACGCTGCTCGGCGCCCTCTGGGACTCGCTGGCTGGGCCCGTCGTTAGGGTGGCCGACCTGCTGGCTGCCTTCCTGGCGCACGTGTCCAGCGGTGCCATCGCCGTGTCCATCCTGCTGTGGTCGCCCTGCCAGATGGCCTTCGAGCTGCTCTGCTCTGCCACCGACCTCTTTATCAGCGTCTTCTTCGTCAACGTCTACGGCCTGGGCTTGCTCCTGCTCATCGTGGTGGTCGGTGCCTTGGTGTTCAACCCTGGGCTGCTGTGGACGCTGACGGGGTACCTGCTGGGCTACTTCCACACGCTGCCCTCCTTCCGCCGCCTGCAGCGGGACGTGTGGCGGCTCTACCAGGTGGCCGTGCTGACCCTGGGCGTGGCCATGACCTCCCAGCCCTGGCGCAGGCTGGTGGACTGGATCCTGCAGGTGACCGACTGGAGCCTGCAGGTGACCAACTGGAGCCGGGGAGGCAGGATGATGAACCAGGGCAGCGACCAGCGACGGGCCGTGGGTGCCCCCAGAGCCCCGGCTGCCGGCAGGGTGACCCTGGGCCGGCTGCCGGCCGAGCAGGAGGAGCAGCTGGATGCAGAGCAGGGGCCACAGCCACGGCCTGCTCTGAGCCGTGCTGGGCCAGGGCAGCGTCACCACACACCCAGGGAGGAGCCGGGCACGTCCTGGTGGAAAGCCCTGAGGAAGCAGCAGCTGAACAACACAGGCAGGAATGCTGAGGGAACCCCCGACAACGACCCCTGGGCGCTGCTGAAGGAACAAGAGGAGCGTAAGAAATGTGTCATCTGCCAGGACCAGGCCAAGACAGTGCTGCTGCTGCCCTGCAGGCACCTGTGCCTGTGCCAGGAGTGCACGGAGGTGCTCCTGCAGCAGGACATCTACCAGCGTAACTGCCCCCTGTGCCGCCAGGTCATCCTGCAGACCCTCAACGTCTACCTGTGAGCCCACGGGGGGCTTGGGCTGGTTTTTTTTTTCCAGGAGGTCAAGGGCACCCCTGTCTGCACTTTCCAGGGCTGCCAGGAGCAGCTTCCAAAGAACCGTGGATGGTGCTGGAAGGGCAGGACACTGTGGGGTGTCTGCTGGTCACATTTGCTGCCTAACTAGGTTGTAGCTCTTGCTAGCAAGCACAATACTGATCTCTGCAGCAGGCTGGAAGAGTTGCCTGGTTTTTTTGTTGACAACTTTTGCTGTTTCAGGGCCTGTTGCCTCGAGCCTGCAGCCTGAGATCCAAAGCAGAGCTCAGAAAAGTGCTCTGGTCTCTCCCAGCCAAAGCTGATGGAAAGGTTAAAGGTTGTGCCCTCCTGGTAATCACAGGGGCTGGGGCCAGGCAAGGGAATTCTTTTTCCCAAGGAAAATTACCTGGCAGGCTGCATCCAGGCCTATTTCCT
Organism: Cyanoderma ruficeps; assembly: GCA_008694505.1. Lineage (NCBI taxonomy): Eukaryota > Metazoa > Chordata > Aves > Passeriformes > Timaliidae > Cyanoderma > Cyanoderma ruficeps. The sequence continues at coordinate 42,856 of VZDJ01000298.1, read as the reverse complement.
CCTCCCACTATCAAAGTGGAGGAGCTCCGTGGGAAAGGGAAGAGTGCCCTGTTTGCGAGGCCCAGGGAGAGCAAGGAGCACACTTGAATTTTTTAGTGTTTGCTCAAGCTGACTCTCAGCTGGAGAGCAGGCTCTCTGGGGTACTTCATCGCCCCAGTGGCTTTGCTTTTGGAGGGATCTCTCTTGCCAGGACAGCGTGGAGCTGTGATGAACTCGGGCTCCCTGCAGAGCTCAGTGTTGCTGCTGCTTCCACGCATCACCTATGCAAGACTAGCACACGTCAGGTTACCTGCATGGCCAGGCTGGGGGGAGTTACTCCTTCTGCAGGGCTGCTGGTGCTGCTTGGGGAACTCGAGGAGTGCCCCCCCAGCCAGCGCTCCCAGCCCTGGCAGCAGCAGCAGCCCGGATTTGAGCCAAGGCTGGAGAATCCTCTCCAAAAAAACCACACATTAGCAGGATAAGAGTGCCATGGAACAGGGAGGGTCACTCCAGAGCTTGCTGGCTCCTTCCCAGGCTGGGCTGGCTAGAGGGAGGGACTCTTTGGGAGGAGAGGGAGCACCCCAGAGCTCCTGGGGGCTCACAGACATTCCAGCTCCAGGCAGTTTCTGCACATCCCTGCTGTGGATCTGCAGTTGTGTGCGTGGAGCAGTACCAGGACCACAGATATCTTGGATCAGGGCAGGGCTGTATAGTTTTTTTGTCTTGTTCTCTGTCACCAATGTAGCTACTTTCATTCAGAAGTGTCCCCTGAAGTCCCAGGAGGGCATCCCATCCTGGCTGGGGGAGGCCTGAGATGCCTCATCCCAGCTTGGGCAACCAGCACCATTCCAAAAAATTTCTGGGCTGCAAGAGGGCCTTGCACTAAACAGCTTTTCCTTCTCCAGCTGCTTGCCTGAGGTCAGCCACACGCCACAGCCAATTTTGGCTGGAGCTAGACCAGAGAGAGTCTTGACTCTGGACTGCAAGCCAAGAGCCTGAGGGCAGCTGGCATGGTTTTCCTTCTATTTTCCTTCTTGATTAGCAATTTAAGCCAAAACAGAGGCAGCAGAGAGGCCAGGCTGTGCTGGGAGATGCCTCTGAGCTGTAAAGCTGAGCTCTAGCAAGGCGTTATCTTCTTGTTGAGTGGCTTTGCTCGGAAAGGCACTGCCAGGGCTGGTTGCTCCCACATTTCCTGGGAGCTGGAAGGATTCCCTGGGCCAAGCCAGGCTCCTGAGCACTAATGGGTGTTAGAAGGGGCTCTAAGCTGCTTCCACTCCATTTCAAAGAGATGTAAAGCTCCCCGTTGCTCAACCTCTTGTCCCTGTGCCTCCCCACACACCTCCCTTGTTAATGTTGGCTCTCTCCAGCCACCAACACTTGGGAGCAGCCAAACCCTCACCAGAGGAGTGAGTGTGAGCCCAGGCTCTGGCTTGTCCCAGGCACTTGCAGAGGAGTCAGGGAGCTGCACCTGGAGTCACTCAGGAGTGGGATTGTGGCCCTGGCCACCGGCAGCAGCATTCCCTTGGGACCAGCTCATGGATCAGGGGCTGCAACATTCCCTACATGAGTTACAGGGTGGGGGGGGCGGGGGGGGGGAAGGGACACCTCCCCAAAACTGCAGTTTGTTCCCTTAACCCCTTTTTTTTTTAATTATTATTATTATTGTTATTATAGCAGTCACGCTTGTTTGTTTAGGGCCTGTTTGCTGTTTATAAGAGAAGGCTTTGCCTTAAGTTTAACTCTTTGCACTATGGACTAGGTACTGAGCAGATTAAAATCTCCTTTACCAAAAGCTGGGCGCTGCCGCATTCTTGGGAAGGTTTTTTGGGGGGGAAATGTGTGTTTGGATCTCCTTTATCCACCCCAGGACTCCAGGGAAAGCTCATCCCACCCCACAAAGGGTCAACATCACCTGCAGGCTCAGGGGTGTTCACCCCCAGAAAAGCAGTGCTGTGGGATACCCTGGAGCCAGGCTGCTGCACAGGGAAAAAAATCCAGCAGCCAGGAGATGAATTACACCTAAAACCATTCTGGGTGGGCTTTTCAGAGCTGGCAGCCCCCAACTCCTGCTCTGCCAACCCACAGTGAGAGGAGATGGTTGTGGATATACCACACCAGGGGACAGGGAGGAGGGGCTGGGGTTTCCCAGAGTGTTCCAGGCTGGCAGGAACGTGCTGGGACATGTTCATTCCTGTTTCTGCACCTCTCTGGTGCCTCAGTGTCCTGTGCCACACTGTCCCTGGGATGGAGGCAGCACAGGGCTGGGTCTTGCCTTGCAGGAAGGCTGTGGCAGGCTCAGGGTTACTGTGAGCAGATGCATTTGCTGCACAAGGAGCTACTCCCTGGCTCAGATCTCGGCTCCTGGCAGGCTGCTTTGTGCTTTTAAGCACTCTCTGCTTCCCCAGCATCCTCATAAATTGTTTGGGAAAATGGCTCAGGACCCTGATAGGCGAGACTCCAGGAGTCCTGGCTTGCCCTGCCCTGCAGAGTGGCTCACTTTTATCAGGATGGAAACCAAGAGAGGGGAGATGGGAGGTGCTGAGAGGCCAGAAAAAGGCAGATATCTGCTCAGGCACAGGGAGGAGAGCAGTGCTGGCAGATGGATGAAAAATGGGCAAACTGAGGCACTTGCTCCCAGGGTGTGACCCGAGGCTGGCTGGGGAGGCTGCAGAGGGGACAGGAGGGTGGGATCAGCAGGGAAACATCTGCCAAGCCCTGCACAGGCAGGATGCTCCTAGCCCAGCGCCCTCAGCAGGGGGATGGGAAGGGATTCAGCCACCTCAGGCCACCGTGGCCGCGCTTTCCCAGAGAGGACAGGATATGCAGGACACAGCCCTCCCTCCCCCGGGAGCCATCCTGCACACTCTTGGCTCAATCTCTGCTCACGAAGCCAGCACTTGCAGGAGGAAGGACTTCTAATCTTCTGCCCTGGCACTTTGGTTTTTGGGGCAGGGCTGCACAGCTTGGGCAGCAGACACGCTCACAAACCACTCCAGGGCAGATTTGAAGTCCTCGAGGTATTCCCTGCTCCAGAACAAGCTTGGGAGGCTCCCCCTTGAGCCAAGCGGGCTGTTCTTAGCTCATCTAAGCGCCGAGACCCTTCCCCAAGGAGGGAGGAGCGTGATGCTGCCGGGCGACTCCAGTTTAGGAGCGCTGCGGTGGTCGGCTCCGGCAGCCCGCTGACAGCAGGAGCCCCCAGGCGCTGGGAAAATCCCTTTGTCAGCCCAGCTGCAGCTCCCCCGCCCTAATGAACGGCTTGTCACAGCCTGGGGACAACAAGCACGGTCCGCCTGCCAGCAGGGAGCGGGCGGGCCAGCCGGGAGCGCAGATGTGGCACAGCAGGAGCCGGGAATGATACCCGGCCGGGAGGGAGGGAGCAGGTGAGGATCAGCGGCACAGCCACGGGGGGCCTTTGGGCTGCTGCCGGCACCAGCTTGGGCTCTCATTAGTGCCCCAGCACAGGGAGCCTCGGCAGCGATTCCGGGGCAGCCGCAGGGACACGGAGGGGCTGAGGCTGGCGCGGACATCGAGGTCACCCAGCCTAGAGCAGCTTGCAGGGGTCTGGGGACAGCGGGGTTCCCAGTATCTCAGGGTGGGGAGACTCTGAGCAGGGTTTGATCGGCGCTGCCACCTCTCATCCCTGAGTTTGGAGGAACTGATCCTTCATCCTCTTGGACATGGGATTCCTGTCCTCTTGTCCTCCAGGACATGGGATTCTCCCAAGGACATCCCTGAAGGAGATCCCTGCTCTCCTAAAATCCAGGCTCTCGGTCCTTTTCTTGCCCCCCCCNCCCCCCACCACGTGAGCAAGGACTGTCCCCTCCCCTGACATTCCCAGGTTAAAGGTCTCCTTACCGGGTCAGCAGTCCTGAAGATGGCTGGGAGTGTTCCCTGCACCTCGGCAGCGATGAGGCCTCTCAACCTGGGCCATAACCAAACTTTTGGGTGGAGCAGGAGCCATTCTGCTGCTGCCAGGAATCACCAGGCCACCCTTCAGCACTGGGGGCATTTCCACACTCTGACACCACAACCACTGTGCAGCTGTAGGGTCTCAGAGAGGATCCAGTTGATCTCTTTAATCTCTGGTGCCTGCTGACCTCCTCAGGTGACCCTGGAGTGCCAAAGACACCAGTGCTGCTCTGAAAAGCAATGCCGACATGTATTTTTGTTTCTAAAAATCCACAAAGCAACCACAAAACCCTCAAAAGAAACAACAAAACTACCCAGCTACTGCCTCTGTCAGCTGCACTGCAGCACCTGTGGGTTCAGCCTGGCTCTTATATAGGCTTCTCTCTTGCCCTAGCTGAGGGATGCTGGCCCCTCCTTAACCTGGGCTCAGCTGGATTAGGGTCTCCAAGCTCTCCTAACTCAGGGAGAAGCTGGCAGAGCTCATCAAAAGCAGCTGGAGCTTGCTAGGAACTTGTCAAACTCTCCTGTGCCTCTCTTTCCCTTCTTTTCCTTTCCTTGCCCTCTTCCTCATCCTCCCGAGGCAGCAGCAGACACCCTCGTGTTCTCACAGGAGCCCCCCCGGTCCCAGACAAAGTGTCCACACCACCAAGAGCATCCCAAAGGAAGCAGAGCCCACAAACTGCTGTGTCAAGCACCGTGGCTGCCAGTGCCGACCGTGCTCCCCAACATCGTGGCGGGGACCAGGGAATGCTCCCAGCCCCCTCATCCAGAAAATTCCCTTTCCTCCTCCCAGAATAGCCATCGATCTGCTCTGCGGGCTCTGCTGCGCTGTTTGCCCCCTGAGCGGCTCTGCTTACACAAAAAGCCGTCTCCAACCCAAACAGAGGCTTCCGCTGCAACCCGACCCCGGCGCTGGCTGAGGGGCCTGCGGGGGGGGCTCCAGCAGAGCCCCTCTGTCCCCAAAAAGGACACGAGGTGTCACCCCCTGCTCCCAGCACCTCACAGGTCTCCACGGGTGGCCCAGGCAGGTTGCAGTGATGTGCCCACGGTCCTCAGTCCTGGAGTGGGGGTTCCCCTTGGGGGTGGCACTGGTGCTGTACAGGGGTGACCCCAGGGCTGCTGCCACCCTGCTGAGCTGGGCAGGGACACGGGGTTTGCTCGTCCCCACGGGCGCAGCTGTACTCCTGGGGGTCCATCCGGCACAGATGGGGGGCACTGGGGGATCCGGGGCAGGGCAGGGGGGCTGTCCGGCTGTGTACGGGGTTCCTGGGCTGGGGAGCGCTGCAAGGTCCCGCTGGCACGGCCGGGAGAAGAGCCGCTCCCAGCCGGCACCCTCCAGCCGGGCAGGGCAGCCTCCCAAGCCCATTGAGAGGTCCGGCCGCTGGCCAAGAGCCCCCTCCCCGGCTGCTCCCCTCAGGGACCTATTTTGGGCAAGGAATGAGGAAGCCCTTCATTCCTCTGCTAAAAATAGCGACCTTTCCCAGCGGCGGGTCACCGCTCTCACACTGGGGCGGGGGGCGGGCAGGGAGGGCTCCGCAAGCCCCTTCCGAGCCATCCCCCGGAGCCGTGGCTCTGCTCGCCCCGGGCAATCCGCTCCCCCCGAGGTGGCCCTGACAGCATCGGGACCCTCCCATCCGGCGAGAGTCGCTCCTCGGGGGGACCCCGGGGCTGCTCCCGCCGCGCTCCCCGCTCCCGAGCCTCGGGGAGGTACCGGGGGCTGGCGCAGCGCTGCGCTCACGGCTCAAGGACGCCGATGCCACCATCTAGTGGCTCTCGCTGGCCCTGCGGGGACATCCCGGCACGGTGGCCCCGGCCCGGAACCCCCAGGCAGGACTCCCCATCGGGGGTCCCGGGGCACGGGCAGAGGGGCGCACAGGCAGGCGGCACACGCGTAGCTGAGCAGCCCTTTATTGAGGGGAGGGATGGGACAGGACCCGCGGGACGGGCTCCTGGCCCCTCAGCCCGGCTTGCCCTGCCCTGGGTGCCCGGAAAAACAGCGAGCTCTGACACAGCGCTGCCCCAGGGTGCTCCCCGCCACCCCCGCCACGGCACAGGGGAGGTTTCTCTGGCCTGAGCAGGGCAGGGGTCCCGCTGTCCCGGCTCCCACCACGCTGGTGGCTGGGAAGGGGCACCTGCCCGGCCCCATTCGCAGCCCAGGGCGGGCTCAGGCGAACACGGCGGAGTTTTGCCAGTAGGAGTAGACGAGGAAGCCGGTGAAGGTGCTGTCCGTCTTGACGCTGGCGTAGAAGCCGATGTAGTCCCCCACGCCCACTTGCACCCACACCTCATCCTCGGGCTCCAGGCGGACCAGCGTGCCCCCGGAGAGCGAGGTGGGCTTGGGCCAGTTGCCGTAGTACTGGAAGAAGGAGGCGATGGAGTGGCCGTTCTTCATGATGTCGAACTGCAGGCTGGTGCGGTACACCGTGGCGTGCACGGCGAAGTAATACAGCCCGGGCACCTCGCAGGTGAACTTGCCCGTGGCAGGGTCGTAGTGGCCCTGCTCGTTGATGAGCACCACGTCGAAGAGGATGGGCTGGTCGGCCAGGGGAGGGCTGCGGGACTCGGAGCGCTTGGCGCTGAAGGCGGAGCGAGGAGCCACGGCGCACTCGCCCTGAGCCCCCTTCTCACCGTGCAGCCCGTCCACACCGGGGCTGCCCGTCTCCCCGCGGGGACCGGGCACTCCTGGGGCGGGCAGGAGGGGACAGGGTCACCTCTAAGTCCTCCACCCCTCCTGCCCACTCCCAGTCCCACCAGGGATTCCCTGCCGCAGCAGCACGGGTGGGGAGGGCTGGGTGTGTAATTTAGCACAGCATCAACAAGTCGTTGGAGAAACCCTCAGAGGCTAGGAGAAAGCCCAGCCCAGGAGCCAGGGCAGGGATGATGCAATTCCTGGTGGTCCCTCCTAAAGCAGGGTTGGAAGAGAGGGGGTGGCATCGGGGGTGGGGACAAATGGAGCTTTACCGGTGACAGGGAGCTGCTGCCTTTTACAGGAGCACAGGGGCACCACAGGCAGGGCCAAAGGGGTGGTGGTGGCTCAGGAGGGACGCTTCTGCGGGATTCATTCTCCCTTTGGCATTTAATGCCAACATGCAGGACTCACCCCCCCGGCAGGAAGGTATTCCCCACGGGCAGGGAATGGCAAATCCCCCTCCCCAGCTGGGATCTCTCCTTCCTTACCAGGAGGGCCCATGTCTCCCTTCTCCCCTGGCATCCCCGTGGCTCCATCCCGGCCATCTCGTCCATCTCTGCCTGGCAAACCCTGGCCCCCATGCAGGCCCGGGGTTCCTGGGATGCCTGGCTGCCCTGAGCACAGCCCAGGGATCTTGTTGTCTTCAATCTGCAAGGACCTGGTGATGAGCCCGAGGAGGAAGAGGAGGAAGAGCTGCTTCATCTTGTCGTGGAGGGGCTGGAAGGGGGCAGAGAAAGATCACAGCTCTGGGGAGAACAGTGAAGAGGGTTGGGAGTGCTTGGCAGGGGGTGTGGGGAATCAGCAGGGGACGTTCCCCCCTTCTTTTCCCTTTACCTTTTGGGCTGCTCCCCTCAGTGAGGCCCCGGTGCTGCCTGCACCTGCCACAGCATCCCCATGGCCCGTGTGCCATCACATCACCCTGCAGCCGTGGGACAGCTCAGGATGTCTGTGGGGTGTGGGTTTAGGGCCAGGGGCTGTGACAGTGCCTTTGTGCGTGTGGCTGGGGGCTCTTTGGGATGGACACTGCCCCACATCATTCCCAGCTCTGGGGGAACGGGCAGGGGGATTTGGGGCTGTCATCTGCTGAGCTGTGAGCGTGCCTGGGCTGGGGTTGTTGCCTCTGGGGGCTGCGCGGTGGGGCGGCAGCTCGGGGAACGCCGGGCCGTGCCGTGGCCCTGCCCTTGGCAGCATCCCGGCTGCTGCCGGCTCCGCTCCACCCCCGGCCGGCTCTCCGGGGCACGCCTGGCCGCGGCTGCAGCATCCCCGGCCGTGCCGGACCACCCCCCTTCCCGGGCTGCCCCCAGCCCTTCCCACAGCACAGCAAGCAGGGCTGAGTCCCAGGGCCAGCGCTGGCCCCCTCTCCGTGGCCTTGACCCAGAAAAGCTGCTCTCTTCCCCTCTCCACGACGGCAACAAAGAGGAAAAGGAGGAGAAAAGTGTCTCTCCTCCGCCCTGGCGCCGGAGGCAGGAAGCCAGGGAGTCCCGGCTCCCCCCGGCTGGGTATCCCCACTCACTGCGATCCCTCGATTCCCGACCTCGAGCTGCTCGCTGCTGTGGAAGGGCTGAGGCTCTTCCTGGCCACTTGGCTCTGACGAAGGCCCGAAGAGAGGCAGCCTCTCCACCCCCCCCCCCCCCCCNCCCCCTCCTCCCCACGTCTCTCCTCCCAAACTCCAAAGGAAATCAAGGGCCTTGAGAGCCAAAAGCTACAAGACAAGGGGAAAAAGAAAAATAATCCCATGATGTCGGAAGTGCTGCGAGCAGGGGGAAGGGAGAGCGCTGCAAACAGCCCGGTAGAGGGAGAGGAGGCACAGGCTATGAACCGCCTCAGCTGGACACGGCTGGGCACTTGGGCAGCAGGATGGAGGGGAGGAAAACAGGGAAAATAGGCAGCAGATGGAAAGGAAACAAGATAAAGGCTGAGGGGGAGGAAATCCAGCCAGGCAGAGAGAGTTGGAATGGCAGAAAGAAGAGGGAGCTCTCAGGGTGTGCGGGTGCCCTGACCGGCAGCAGAGCTGAGGCGGAGGGGATGGCAGAACACACAGAGCCTGGCAGTGCCAGCCCTGGAAGCATCCAGGGGAAGCCGCAAGATCCATCTGGATGGTCCCAGCACGTGCTGAGTGTGCAGGGCAGGTGGAAGCACAGGCAGAGAGAGCAGCGCCGTGCCCGGCCCGGGAGGCAGGGCTGGCACTGGGGACCGCGGAGCAGCTTTCGAGGCGCTCCCGGCTCGCCTTCAACTTGTTCAAGTGTCGAGTGCGTCCAAGGGACAGGGTCATAGACTGGCCAGCAGGGCAGGCCTGTGGCTGGGGGATGTCCCCGTGCCCGGCAGCAGCTGGGAGGGACATGCAGGGGTGGGCTCAAATCCCCTGAGCTGGATGGGAGTGGCAGTGCCCGGCTGGGGACAGGGACAGAGTGGTGCTGGCACCAGTGGGTCCTGACCCCAGTGACCCCAGCCAGGCTGGGGATTTCCCCACACGCTCAGGGCAGTGGGAAGCACGATGGCACTGCTGGCTCTCTCCTCCCCGTGCCAGAGCCTGCAGTGCAGCCACTGACAAATGCTCCTTCCAGACCCAGATACCCACGGCCAGGCTGGGTGGTGGCAGGGAGCCGCCTTGTCTCCTCTCTCCCAAGGTGTGAAGGGACTGTTGTTTTTGGCCAGCTGGACGCTGGTTTGTGGCCATGGGTGTAGCCAAGCCTGTGGCTACCAGGGTGGCCTTCAGCCAGCTCAGCCGGCTCCGCCAGCAGGGCCACTGCTTGTGGTGGGGCAGGATCCCTTCTCTGCACCATGGGGCCACCAAATGGATCCCCTCTGAAACCCACCCATGTCCCTGGGACCCTGCAAGCCCCCAGCCCAGTGAGGGCACAGCTAGCTGCTCACTCTCCATCCCTGCTCAGATCCCTCATGCCATCCCTGCCTTCTCTCCCTCACTGTTCCTCAGTTTCCCCATGGATCTGGCAGCACCCACACACAGCCCCCAAGCGAGTCACCTCCTCCACTGGGTTTGTCAGCTGCTCACGCTGTTTATTCTGCTGGCTTTGGGGCTGTGGGACACGGGCAGCCCTGGGCTCTTGTGCTGCAGCCTGGCTCATCTCTGACCAGCCTTGCTCCATTTGGGGAGCATTAGCCCTTTCCCTCGTGCCCCTCCAGCACAAGTCTTTCCCTGCAGGATATGTCACCTGCTCTCCAGGGAAACGGAGCTGTGGGCAAGCCCGTGGCACCCAGGCACTGAGCCAAGCACTGGGCAGAGGGGCTGACCCCATGGCAGGTGAGAGGCCACCCCAACAGCTGGGTATTTACAGCAGGAAGAGCACGGGAGGGACATTTAGGGTGGGGAGCGTGGCTCCAGCCCCAGCTCCTCCCCTCTTGCGGGCTCAGGGCTGGAAGCACTCTACGGGGTCGTTGGAGTCGGGCAGGATGTTGCAGTTGATGGGCCAGAGGATGCCGAGGAGGCCGAGGGACTGCTGGCAGCGCAGCTCGGCCGCCAGGCACACGGCCCGGCAGGGCTGCAGCACTCCCCCGTCCGGGGTGCACTTGGGCACGAAGAGGCTGCAGATGAGCAGGCGGAGGTGCTGGTAACACGCCAGCTCCATCAGCGTCTGCGGGACAGCGGGACAGCGGCGTGAGCCTGGCCGGGTGGGCTGAGGGCAGCCCCGCGGGCAGCCCCCGGGCGGGGCAGCTCACCTGGTAGTCCTGCAGCACCTCGGCAGCTCCCTCTTGGTCCGGGATGGCCAGCCAGATGTTGGGGAAGGAGGTGGCGTTGTAGCCCAGCCCCAGGCACATCTCCACTTCCACGGGCTCGCAGACGGAGCCTGCCGCAGGGAGGAGAGGGGACTCACTTGTGCCCACGGGCTGTGCCAGCTGGGCTCAGGGGGGGCACCCAGGGGCGGCACTCACCGAAGGCCGGGTAGGACACCCCGGTGCAGTTGAGCTCGTCAGTGCCGTCGGGGCAGTCGTGCCAGCCATCACACACAGACTCCAGCGCCCGGCACTCACCGTTCCCACAGGAAAACTCGGCGGGGCTGCAGGTCTCTGGGAGGGGAGAGGGCAGGGCATGGCGAGGTTCCCATGCCGACCACCCCTGTCTGCACCTCCTGGTCACTGGCCAGGAGATCTGGCAGATCCAACTTAGGGAAATCCCAAATTCCCTGGGTTATTTGGGGGAAGCCCTCAGGTCATGGATCATGCCTCTGCGCAGGTCACATCCCCATGGCTATAGGGTTATAGGATAAAAAGGGGCCCTGGGGGCTTCTGGCTCCAGGCAGGGTCATCTGTGGAACAAGAGCTGTTTTTCCCAGGTTTTTATCCAGCCTGGCCTTGAAGTCCCCCAAGGATGGAGGCAGCACAGCCCACCCTGGGCAGGCTGTGCCCCCGCTGGGCTACCTACTCTCTGTGGCATTGCGGGCTTGGTAGGTGGCAAAGAACCCGTCATCTGCAACTCCCTCATCGGCCACGAAGAGGACAGTCATGACATGCCGTGAGGAGGTCAGGGTGGGTGGCAGCTGGTGGCCACAGAACCTGCCGAGGTCATGGGACCAGGGATGGGGTCAGGGGGCTGACCAGCACCTCCCCAAACCCCACTTTCTGGTGGCTCCTCCCCACCAGCCAGCCCCGTGCCTCAGTTTCCCCAGGTGATCCGTGGCGCCTGTGCGGCCAGGGCGGCACAGCAGGCCCAGGGATGTCGGGTACCTGCCCATGAGGCTGGCGGTCCCCGTGCCTGCGCTGTCGTGCACCTCCACGAAGTCGAAGCTGCAGTCCTCGTGCGACTCCAGGCTGAAGTTGTGGAAGTGCAGGTCGATGACGTGGCCCAGGGGCACCGAGATCTGCCAGAGGCACAACTGCGGGGCGGGGATGGGGAGGGGGCAGCCGGCGACACCCGTGAAGCTGGGCAGGGGCACCCCCCAGCTCTCCCCGGGGCGGGGGTTGCCTTCCTCCCTGCCCACCCTCATCCTCTCCATGCTCCCACAGCGCCCCTTCTCTCACCTGCTGGTGTGGGTATGGCTGGGGGTGGTTCGGGGTGGACAAGTGTCCCTCCAAGGCGGTCAGCGGCCCCCCGCATTCTGGAGGGACACGCACACGCAGATTTACTCCTGCCCCTCTCCCTTCCCTCCATCTCCCCGCCCATCCCCGGGTGCCACGGGGGCTGGGGGCTGCAGGTGGGGGTCTGTCCCACCCACCTTTGTGTTTCAGGCTGCAGTTGGCCTCGTCGCTCTTGTCCGTGCAGTCGTGGAAGCCGTCGCACACGAAGCCCAGCTGGAGGCAGAGCCCCCGGTCACACAAGTGCTCGTCCCAGGCGCAGCTCTCTGCACGCAGCCACAGACACCAGGGCTGGTGGAGGATGTTCCAGCGGGTCCCCTCCCTTCCCCACTGCCTGTCCCCACTGCCTGTCAGCTGTGAGGGACCCTGGGGACTCACTCTCGGCAGGGGCCACGGCGCGGTAGTGGGCGCTGAAGCCCTGGGCGCCCACACTGCTGTCGGACACGAAGGTGACCCGCAGGCGGTTGGAGTCCGTGTTGAAGGTCGGGGGGGCCACGCTGCCACAAAACCTGGGGGCACAGCAAGGGCTGGCACCGCTGGCTGCCCCCGCCCCGCTGCACTGCGGCGCTCTCCAGGTGTGAGGGGCCTTACCTGGCCGGGCTGCCCCGAGCTGGGGCAGGGGCTGCGCCGCCGGTGCCCCGCTCCTCGTAGAGCTCCACGCGGTCGAAGAGGCAGGAGGCCGTGCCCTCCACGCTGAACGTCTCCATCCTCAGCTGGATGGCCAAGCCAGCACCCACCTCGATGTGCCAGATGCAGAGGGCGTTGGGGGGGTAGGGGCCGGGGTAGTTGGGGGAGTTGAAGGAGCCCTCGGGGCCGCGCAGGGTCCCTCCGCAGGCTGAACGAGGCAACAGCGTGGGCATGAGCCGGAGCAGGGCAGCCCCATCCCAAAACACCGCCCCGCTCGGGACTTACCCGGTGCTGTGGTGCGGGCCGTGGGCAGCCAGCTCTCGGTTGGGGTGTCAGCAGTTTTGGGGGCCGGGGGGTCCCTTCGGATGGGTGCTGTGGTGGTGGTGGCAGTGCCACGGGCGGGCAGGGCCGTGGCTGTGGCGCCGGGTGGATGCGGGGATGTCAGCTCTGTGCCCAGGGAAGAGCAGGGAGTGCTCAGGCCCGGCGGGGAGGGATGGCTGCGGGGCAGGGAAGGGGCTCAGGAAGCCCACCCAGCTGTGCAGCCCCCAGGGGATCCCACACGGCTTTCCCAGGGACAGTGATACTGCCACATCCCATGGACATGGAAATCCCCCTTGCTCCTGTGCATGGGGTAACCCTCTCCCCACAGGGCAGACCTCTGGAGGCCCCTCTCCCACTCTGAGCCGGTTCTGTGTCCCCCACCCCGGTCGCTGCCACCTCCCAGCTCGGCACTCACGGTGGATGACGATGCCGAGCAGGAGGGTGATGAGGAAGAGCAGGATGATGCTCATCAGAGCCACGCAGAGCCAGGTGAACTTGCAGTCGGCGCGGTACTTCCAGCCCACTTGTGCCCAGAGCTGCCGGCCTGGAGGCGAGGACAGCGAGCAGCGCTGCTAAGCCATTCCCCACCTCCCTGCCCCGCTGGCTCAGCCCTGGCTGTGGCCACGTCCCCCCGCTTGTCCCCGCGGTGCTGATGTGTCCCCAAGCAGCCCCAGAGCCCACCACTCCCTCCTGCAGCCCCACGGACGGGGGGGTGTGTACAAACCCCCAGGCTGGTACCGAGGCCGTCCCGGCGCGGTGCGGGGCCGGTCCCATCCTTGTCCGGCGGGCGCTCCACGCTCGGTGCCGCCCGAGGCTCCTCGCCCTCAAAAACCGGGTTGCAGAACTCGGTCTGTGGGACAGCGAGCGCGGGTGGCACTCTGGGGACCCGCAGGTGGACACGCAGGGACCATCAGCAGCACCCACACCCCCAGCCTTACCTTGCTGCCGTCCAGAGCCTCGGGGCAGAGCGTGATTTCGGTGAAGTCTTTCATGGCAGCAGGCGGTTCCCGGAGCAGCCTGGCTAAAATTCTGCGCAGCGCCCTGTACCCCCCAGCCCCACCACCAGCTCCTCCCCAGCTGCCCCCATGGGCCCCGGGGCGGCGTGGGGACCCCTGCTCCACGCTCCGGGGCGGGGGTGGTGGCAGTGCCAGCTCTACAGGTGGCAGCTCGGCCCCGGAGCCCACCCGAGGGCCATGCCCGCCGTGCCGGGAGTGCGGGGAGCCCCGGCAGGCAGCAGCCCCAGTCCCCTGGGCAGGCCCCTTCCCCCTCGCCCCGTTAATCCAGCTCAGCTGAGGATGCCGAGGTCAGGCTCTGGCACGGAGAACCAGCGTCTTAAAGGGGAATGAATGCTCGCACCCATCCCGCTGGGAGCCCGGCCCCAAGGGACCCTGCTGGAGGGGTCCCCCCACGGGATCTTGGTTTTCCAGCTGCCTCCAGGCTCCTCCCTGCCCATGGCAGCACTGGAGGGGCTGTGTTGGGCACCCCGGGCTGAGCGTGTCCCTCCTGCCCTCGCTGGCTGCCCCAGCCCTGCCACCGGCGTTCCCGCTGCCCCTTAATGCCCGTCTCCGTCCCTAAGCAGAGGAGAAAGGGGCCATTGTTCAGGGGTTTTGCGGGAAGAGTGGGGAGCTCCGTGGGGTTGGAAAGGCTCCTGCTGCCTCCAGGCACTGCCACCTGCACCCACATCTCCCTGCTTCCAGGGGAGCCCTGAGTCTGTGGGTGCTCCTGGTTTTCCACCGGTGGCAGCTCCCCACCCTCTGCCAGACCACCCAGAGACAAAACATACGCACCCAAACGCCCTGTTCGAGCTCGAATTTATTCCTGCACGAGTCTCCCTTGTATGAGACACTTCCCACCCGTCTTGCTTACACAGTAAACAAGCCACCTGCCGAGCAGCATCGCTGCCCCAGCCCGGCTCCTGCCGCGGGCAGCCCCCCTTCCCCATCCTGCCCCCCCTGAGCCCCGCAGGGATGCCCCAGGCTGGGCAGGATGCCGGCGCCAGCACTCAGCCCGTGCCCGCAGGGCAGCGAGGGGAAGCCGGCCGGGTGCGATTCGGATGGAGCTGCCTCGAGGGCTGGGATGGTGCCCGTGTCTCCTCCCGCTGCAGCTCAGGCAAGGCAGGACGGAGAGGAGAATAAATTAAAGGCTAAAAAGGCCACTGGCATTTGCTAGCTGGAGGACAGAGCAGCAGGGCGGGTCCCCGGGCACCCAGCGGGGGCTCCTGATCACAGGGAGAAAAAAAAAAAGCCCCGATTGCAGATGGTCCCGGAAAGCCACTGTCCTCCCCTCCCTCTCCCGCACAGGTTCCTGTGCGACCCCCACACGGCCCTCCCGCTCCCCTAAATGGTTTAAGGCACCGTCGTATGAGGAGGCAGGTAAAAACCTACCCGGAGCAACCCCGGCACAAGTCCCTGGAGAGGCAGGAAGCGGCGGGGGGAGGCTCCAGGTTGAAGCGAAGTCCACTATAAATACATATAAATTCCACAAAACGTTTTCCTCTCTCTGTCCGTGAGGCTGGGCCTGGGCTCAGGCTGCTTTGAGGAGTGTGTGTGGGGCAGCTGCAGGGGATGTGCTGCCTGAGACGGGACGGAGGCCACCAGAGGGCTGGAGTCCTTTGCCAGGAAGTTTGGAAGTGCCGGGAGGAAGTCGGGAGCAGTTCACGAATCCTCTGGGATGGCCAAGCAGATATAGGAGTGGCAAGAGGCCAGGAGGGATGTGTCAGGCTCTCCTGGGTCCCCAGCTCTGGGTGCTGTCCCAGGGGAGCAGATGTCCTGGTTGAGTCAATGGGACGGGTGGCCCCATTCCTGTAGAGTCCCTTGCTCAGGATTTTTATTACACACAAGAAAAAAAAAGGGAAAAAAAAGAAAAAAGAAAAGAAAAAGAAAAAAAAAGGAAAAAAAAAAGGAAAAAAAAAAGAAAAAAAGAAAGAAAGAAAAGAAAAAGAAACTAAAACCCCGAGGTAAAAACCAAATGCCAGCAATCAGAAGGCGCCTGAGCTGCCTGAGCCCTGTGCTGTCACGAGCTGCCCTCCTCAGTTCGGAGCTGGGATGTCCTTGCCCGGGCTCTGATCCTGGCTGTCCCCTGCTCCCTCCGCAGCCACCTCGGGGGTGTCTCCTCTTCGCCTCCCCCTTGCTCTGGGGGTGCTGAACGCCCCAACCCTGGTGGAGCCGGCTCTGAGGGGTGGCACGGGGGGGTCCCCGGGGGGGCAGGGCTGGCTACATGCGGGAGGACGGGCTGGCCAGCTCGTAGAAGAGCAGGTAGGCATCGCTGCTGCGCACGTGGCTCGAGGACATGGGGGTGACGCTGCCGAGAGGGGAAGAGGAGAGCTGTGAGCAGCGGGCATGGGATGGATGCCCCGAGCAGGGGGGCCCTGCTGGTTTGTCCCAGCCCAGGCTCACCGGGAGTCGTTGAAGGTGTGCCACTCACTGGACACGGGGCTCTTGCAGTAGGCTGTGTAGTGTCCCCCCATGGTGGTGCCCGAGTGGTTGGAGACGGCGTAGAGGTTGTAAACGGCGTGGTCTGTGGGGAGCAGGGGTGCTGCTCAGCCCTGCTGCCCCACAGAGTGCCAGCAGCTCCGGCAGCCTGGATTCCGTGCCTCCCACCCCTCACTCTGCTGTCCCCCATCGGCTGGGCACACCCAGCAGGCACCAGGAGCTCAGGGCTGGGATCAGAGGCATGCAGGGGCTGGGACTCACTGCAGCTCTGCGAGGCGAATTCCCGGAGGTCCAGGTCCTTCAGCGGGAAGTTGACGAAGGTGGTGAGTTTGCTGCTTCGTATCCTGGCCTCGGAGAAGCGCTTCAGGTCTGGAGGGTCACGTCAAGGAGCTGAAGGGGCAAAGGGGAGCCTGCACAAACCCATCTCTCCCCCCCACAACAGCCCCTGTCCCCTCCCTCTGCCAGAAGGATACGAAGCACCAGGATCTTGGGGAACTTCTGGATGCTGAATTTTTTTGTGCACCTTGTCCTGGCTTTGCAGCGACAACACGTCTGTGGGAGGCAAACAGCACAGGCAGGAGGGTGAGGGCACTGCCCACAGTCCTGGCAACACAAGCTCAGAGGGGAAGGGGCCCCTCCTGCCCCAAGGAGCCCCCCTGCCCCGTACCGGTTTCTCATCCCCATCCAGCACGTCCTCTTTGGTGAAGAGCCGGAGGCAATCCATGAGCGTCACTTCCCCGTAGCCTTTCTGTGGGAGTACAGTGATGGTCAGGGACAAGGGAGTGTGGGACAGGGAGTGTGGGACAGGGATCCTTGTGGATTGCCCCTCACCTTGGGGATGGGCAGGGACAGGTCCCAGAAGGGGTCGAAGGCTGTGGAGCAGTAGCCGCACTCGCTGCAGGTCAGAGAACTCTTCAGCTGCCCAACGAAGAGGTCTGGTGGGGTGGGACAGAGCAGGGTGAGAGCCCTGGTTCCCTGCCCCGCCCCCAGCCCAGCCCTGTCCTCCCTCCCCCAGCCCTGCTCACCGCTGATGCGGCTGTCCTCCCTCTCCTGGTACCTCCTCCACATCTGCCGGCTCTTCTCGTCATCACTGCAAGGATGGGGACACAGCAGGGCACTGAGCACGGCCTGGGGGACACCAGCCCTGCCACCCAGCCCAGAGGGACCCGTGTGGTCACTGTCCCTGGGCTGACCCTGCGGGCAGTGAACTCTTCTGGGGCTTGTACTTACGGGAGGTGATCCAGGGTGTCGGTGCTGGCCCGCGGCCGCACCAGCACACGGTTCACCTCGCTGTGCAGCCCGTCCAGCAGGAACCGCAGGAATTCCTGTGCATCCTGCTGGCTGCAAGACACGGGGCACGGCCAGTGAGAGGCTGCAGGGGGCTCAGCTCCCCCCACCACCCTGCACCTACCCCCCTCTTACTTGTAGCCGACAAAGCGTGGGGCGTATCTCTGGATCTGCGTCTTGAACTCGGAGGGGCTCACGCTCTCGTTGGGGGAAGAGGTCCAGAGCAGCTGAATCAGCTTTGCAAACTCTGCAGGTAGAGAGGCAGGTCAGCACCAGAGCTGGCATGGCCATGCCCCCAAAGGGACAAGCTCAGGGCCACACTCTGGGGTCTCAGGGCCTGATCTTCCTCTGGCTGGGCAGCCCAACGAGGAGCATCGAGCTCTGGGTGGGGGTCCCGCAGGATGTGGGGTGTGCCAGGGATGTGCTGCAGGAATTGCTGCAGGAATTGCTGCAGGGAAGCCCCCGCAGCTCCCCAGGGCCAGGCATGGGCAGCTACCTGACATGAGCGCCGTGCGCATGCGGCTGTTGTTGTTGAGGTCCCGCAGGTACTGGTTCTGCAGGCAGTAATCCCGCAGCTCCTTGGTGTTGCTCAGGCACTGCAGGATGGAGTTCATGAAGCACTGGGGGAGGCAGAAGAGAAAACCATGGCAACAGGAAGCAGAGGGAGGCAGGCCGTGGCAGGGGGACACCTGGGGCGGGCGGGCACAGGACGGGGATGAAGCCCTGAGGAGCAGGGGAAGCTCTTCCTCAGGCAGCATCGTGGGGAGAGGGGTGCAGGGAGCTGACAGGGTGAGGGTGTTGGAGGTGAGGCGAAGGGACAGGGCTCCCCCTGCCCCACGGATGTGCCACAGGCCTGGGGACACACTCACCGTGTTGCCGAGGTTCCGCAGGCCGGTCAGCCCCTGCACGGCCTTGGAGCTCTGCAGAGAGAGGGAAGAGGGCTGGGAGGGTGGCGGGCTGGCCATCCTGTGGGCAGCCCAGCGAGGCCATGGTGCCACAGTCCTGCCCGTGGAGCAGACCCTCAGGTGCAAGCAGAGGCCCCATCCTGCTGTGACATCATGGGCACAGCCAGCACTGAGCAGCTCTCTGAGCCAAGGGCCTGGTGACAAACCACGGCTGGCCCAGGGCAACGCACAGGGCTCAAAGTTCTCCCTGCCTGGCAACACTTCTGCCCCATGCCCAGGATTGCAGGTCAGGCCAGCAGCCCAGGCTGCCTCCCCTGGGGACACGGGCATGGCAGAGCCCTGTACCTGCCCCACGCTGCAGGAGGAGCACAGTGCCCTGGCACTGCCTGGCTGCTTCACTCCAGGTGTCCATCCCCTCCAGGACACCCTGCACAAGCGCAGCCCAGACTTTGGCACAGCTGTTTTGCAGGATAAAGTCCACCTGGGAAAGTGCAAGCCCAGCCCTTGCGACAGGCAGCCCGGGGAACAGGGCTGTGTGCCCAGTGGTGCCTTCCCAGCCCCTCGCTGCCCTGGATGTGCTGCTCCTGTGCCATGGGGTGGCAATTCCAGGTGCTCCAGGTGCTCCCCGAACCAGGAAAAGCAAAGATGGGCACGGGCAGCTGGGGCTGGCTAGCATCCTCACTCTTTGCTGGAGAGACCAGAGGGTTTAGGGGTGCCACCACCCCTCTCCCAGGATGCTGGTGGGGGGCACTGGTGGGGTCCTGCTCCCAGCCCTGCACAGGGGAGCAGCAGGATGAAGCTCCCTAGAGCAGGGTGAGGGTCTGACAGGGTCAGACTGCGGATGCTGCTCCCCCAGATGCCCAGGATTTCAGGATCCTTAGGCAAACGCCCCAGCTGCCCACCTCAGGCTTGAGGAGGAGGGAGAGGAGGCGAGAGGAGGGGAGGGGGCCCAGCAGCTCCGAAATAGCAGCAGCTGGTGTGTGTGTGGGAGGTGCTGAGCACCCAGCCCTGACAGCAGCCCAAAATAACCCAGATCCAGTTACACGTGCTCCTTAGCGACGGCGCAGGCATCACCCACCGCGGCAGGACCGGCACCAGTGGGGACCCGGCTGCCCTGTGTGGGCACACGTGGCTCTGCCACACTGACCGGCTGCCCTCTGTGCCCCCACGGTGCCCAGGGTGCAGAGGTGTCCCCAGACATGGCTGCCCGTGGCTGTCAGTGCTGGGAGGTCGCTGTCCAAAAGTGCCAGGCAGCTCCCCGGTGCTTCCTTGGGCTGGGGGCAGGCTCAGGTGGCACAGGGTGCCAGCAGGATGGGACTGGTCAGTGCCACGGCTGGAGGAGCTGGCCTGGCTCTGCTCCCTGAGCAGATGACAGCAGGAGAGGTAGGCCCGTGCCCCAACAACCTGCACCCATCCCTTGGAGGATCTGAACCCCAAGGGTCCGCTCGTGTCCCCACACCTGCCCCAGGGAAGGTCACGGTGCCAGGGGTGAGCAGCAACCCCCGGGAGCTGCCCCAGTGTGCCCCAGCCATCCCCAGCAGGACGTGCTTGTCCAGTTGCCCTGGTTGGGCAGCTCCCGCCGTGTGCCAGGAGGGACCGGCCAGTCCTGCCCATGTGGATGCAAAGCTCCCCACAGATCCTGCATTTCCCCACAGCCAGGTGCCAGGCTGTCCTCCCAGAGCCTGGAACAACCCCAGGAGAGGGCTGGAGCTGAGGAGGGGGTGTCAGGTGCTCCCCCACCGTGGCACAAGCCCTGTGTACTCCGAGGTGTTATTTCCCCCTCCTGGATTTCCCTCCCCTGGGTGACTCAACTCCAGCTAATCCCCCTCTCCCGTACAGGGCTTTATCTAGGACACGACATGCTCAGAGGCAGTGAAGGAGAGCTGGCTCACGCGGCTCGGCTGGGGACTCCCCGAGGCTGCACCGCAGGACGGGGACAAGGGACAGGCGATGGGGACAAGGGGCAAGATCCGGACCGTCCTGCCCCATCCAGGTCTGCACGCCAAGAGCCTGCTGGGGCAGCAGGAGAACCAGAGCAGCCAGACTTACATAAGTGCCCAGACCCTGCCCTCCTTGCCCCTTGCTCTGCCATCGCTGCAGGAGAGATCTGTCCCAGCACCGTGGCTCTGGGGACAGCCAAGTTCACTCCGATGACACTGCCAAGGGGCTCAGCGTGGCCGGCAGACCCTTCCTTGTGGTGGGACACGGGGACCCGGCCAAGGTCACCGCAAGGGCAGGGTTGGGAGAGAAACCCAGGTGTCCTGACACGTGCAGTTCACCTGCTCCCTGTCACCCTGTGGGACACCGGGACACGCCGTCCCCGCGGGCGGCTGGGAGGGCACCCACCCCCGGGCACCCCATCCTCGGGCACGGGGGATGGCACCGGGCACCCCACGCTCCCCAGGGAGGGCAGAGGGTGCCCCCTTCTCTGCCCCCAAGCCGGGGGATGG
Source organism: Cyanoderma ruficeps (assembly GCA_008694505.1). Taxonomy (NCBI): domain Eukaryota; kingdom Metazoa; phylum Chordata; class Aves; order Passeriformes; family Timaliidae; genus Cyanoderma; species Cyanoderma ruficeps. The sequence goes on along the minus strand of VZDJ01000298.1, from coordinate 22,227 downwards.
CGGCTGCGGGCATCTCGTACCTTGGTCTTGTTGAGGACGAGCCCGACGAAGGTGGAGACCAGCAGGGACCCTGGCATGGAGGTGCGGGGCCGCAGGTCCTTGTGAAGGTCGGGGAGCGCGGGGGGCTCCTCGGGCAGCGTCACCGTGTAGGAGTCCCTCATGGTGGCCCCGGCGGGCACCGCAGGACGGCGGGGAGCAGCCGCGGGCAGCGGGGTGCCGGGGGACACGGGCCGGGCTGCCCTCCCCCGGGGCCGGCTGAGGCCGGGGGCGCGGGGTCAGGCTCGGAGCCCCCCGTGCTGGGCGTGCGGGGCCGGAGCCGGTGCCGGCTGCGGGGCTGACGGCACCTGAGCGGCTCTGACATCAAATGGGTGGAGAGGCGGCAGCCGGGCTCGGTGACGGCTCGGTGACGGCTCGGTGACGGCCAGCCCCCGCGCACCGCGTGGTACACAGCGCCGGGAGCCAGGGGGGCCCGCGAGGGGCGGCTCTACCCCGGGGACACGCTCCGGAACCGGGCGGCCACACCGCCCCGGCTCCGGGGGGCTTGTCGGGGGCCGCGGTGGCCCCTCGGCATCTCTCTCAGCGGGTCTCTCCGCACTCCCGTACCCCAACACCGGCACTGTGCGCGCACCGCGGGGGCGATGGGCAACCGGAGAGAGGAGGCAGCCGGAGGAGCGCCGGCCCCCCCTGTGCTCCCCCCGTGCTCCGGGCAGGCACTGGGCACAGGGAGTGGGGCTCCCCAACTGGGGGTTACTCGCCAAAACTGCCTTGGTAAAAATGAGACAGTCCCACAGCATGTGGGTGCAGGGGGTGCCTGTACCCAGAGAGGGGCTGCAGGCTGCCAGACAGGGCTGTGGGGCTCCCGGCCATGTGCCTTTCCTGCAGTGCCAATGCCAGGTTCCCAGGCAGTGACATTTTGGGGGAACCCCCCTCTTTGGGGGATGCATTAGCGCTGAGCTCAGAGGATATTTCAGTGCCTTGCGCCTGGGGAAAAACTCCCCGCAATTCCTACGTGGAGCAAAGACCCCACCTGGTGTCTCCCCTCGGTAAACTGAGGCACAGCACAGGCAGCGCTCCAGCTCTTCTCCTGCAGCAAGGGCAGATGCGGAGACTGGCAGCGAGCCCGGGTGTCCTGCGTCCTAGTCCTGCGTCTCCCGCTGCTTCACCCCTCTGACCGCGGCAGGACGAGCGCCGGAGCCCTGCGCCTGCTGTGCGTGCCCAGGTGTTCCTCTGCCTGCTCAGGGAAATTTCCACAGCCAGCCAGGGCAGGGAGTGCAGTTTGGGCTGCTCTGACAGAGCCACAGCCTCCAACCTCACTGAGAGGGCTCTAAGCAGAGCCTCCTGTCCTCTTCTGGAGCCCCCAAAACACCCCCAATCCAGAGGCAGGGGCTGTTGAATCCCTATGGCTGCAGATGCAGCCTTCCCTGTCGAGCAGAGCTCAGCACGGCCAGCCGAGGGGCTGGCTGGGGACTGGGGGGGAGGGAGGAAAGGAAGGAGACTATTTTTGGCACCAGCAAAAATATCTGAGGAGGCATCTTGCAGCGTTATTCATCTGCAGGGCCAAGGGCTCTTTTGCATCACAACAGGAGGCCTGTGGTGAGCGGGGCCTGTGCGTGCTCACACGTGTGTACATGTACACACGCCGCGCTGTGTACGGCGTACACACACACGGGGACATGGTGTGCACGCCGGGGCACACACCCCTGTGCTCTCCTGCAGCCTGCCTGGGTGCCCTGCCGTGCCCAGGGGCACAGCTCCCCAAAAATCCAGGGCTCCTGCCACCCTGCCCGGCAGCGCAGATGGGTATGGCGGGGGCAGGATGGGCACTGGAGCACGGCCAGCCCCGGGTGCTGTGCAGGGAGCTGGGGCAGCTCTCCCTCCCCGTGGGGATGCACCGCGCTGGCCAAGCCGGTTCCATGGCGAGAGGGCGGCTCGGCCACATCCCGTGTTGGACCTCGTGCTGCGGTGACATCGAGCGCCCCGGGCCAGGGACTGAATTCCCTCCAGCCAGAGAGCTGCGCGCAGGCTCCGAGGGCGAGGCCGGAGCGGGAGAGGGAAGGGGACACCCGGTGGGACGGCACCACCCAGAGCCAGGTCCCTGCCCTCAGCATGCCCCTCCGCAGCGGTGACCTTCTGCCACGGGCAGAGGTTGCCACAGGCCCGGTTGGCACCGCGGTTGCAGGCAGGGCCAGCCAGCACTGGCTGCGGGCCAGGGACGTCAGCTGCTCAGGACGGGACTGCGGAGAGCTGCCGGCGGTTTTGTGGGTGGTCCCGGCCTTGTGACCCTATGTACACCCGGGGTGGTTAATGGGCCGGCACAGCTCCAGTCCTGCCCCCCGCCAGACTGCCCTTCCCGGGAGCCAGCACACCCTCGCTGAAACCGCGCCTGCACACACCTCCCTTTGCCCACGGGGTGGTAAACTGAGGCACGAGGTGGTGGTGAGGGTAGGGACAAACGGAGACACCCTCACTCCCGGCTGCAAACCCCTCTGGGTGGCGGATCCTGAGGCGCAGAGGCAGGAGGCGGCGGTGGAAAAAGGGATGGGAGGAGGCGCGGGGCCAGCCCCGCTGTCGCCGGCTGCGTCAGGAGCGGGCGCTGCTGACACTGCCCTCGGGGCTGGGCAATGGGGCAGAACCGATGGCAGCTCCGGGGCTGCAGCCTGCTCTTGTTTCCGGCACCTGGCACGGCCGCAGGCACCCAAGTCTGCTTTACGATCGGGACATTTGCTTCCCGGCTTGGGAAAGGGAAGGAATAAACCACAGCAGTGGAAAATAGCAGGTGTGTCCATCAAAGCACCAAGGAAACCTAAGCCAGTGTCACTGACCCTGCCCACCCTGGCATGGGTGTCTGTCCCAGTGCTACCTTTGCCACCTATCAGACCACATGGCTGTGGCTGGGGACCTGCACAGCCCCTGCTGCTCCGCAGCCATCCCATGGGAGCAGGCTGGCTCCCCACCACAGCACTGTGTGGGCACAGGGGGCAGCTTTCGTGAGAGCCAGTGGCTGCAGCAGCTGCTGGATCCTCCCTTGGTCCCCCCCACCAGGGCCTGGTGTGGGAGGGGGAGGCAGGAATTCCCTTCCACAGCACTGATCCTCCACCGCCCTGACTCCCGAGCCAGCTCCCTCACCCCAGGGCGGGGGGTCAGGCATGAGGCAAGTGGGCACAGGGGGTCCTTACACAACACTGCTGAAGGTGGTTCTGTGGGGGAAGGCACTGGGGAAGGGGTACAGGGAGGGATGTGGGGGCACTGGCTTCAAAGGGAAAGATTGCTGGGGGATTCTTTCCTGCTTCCCTGTGACCAGGACAGGACTTCTCACAGCTCGGCGGATGGTGTGGGAGAACAGAGGCGCAGGGAAGCAAAGGGCAGGTCAGACCATGGGTGAACGGAGGGTGACTGGAAAGACAGCGGGAGACAATGCAGGCAGAGCCTGGTCAGATCTTGGAAGGAAACCTGAGTGGAAAATTACCAGGCTGCTCCCCTGCACGGGCTGCGTGTGCGGCGCCTGCTCCCGGCCCGGGCTGGGGCTCTGGGGACGCTGCAGCACCGACGGGGACGTGGGGCACCGGGCACCTGCCAACACGTGTGGTGCTGCCCAGAGCAGCTCTGCCGTGGGGAACCCCCTGCTGCCACATGGGCTGGGCCACAGGGCCCCAAACTGGCAGCAGCGGATGGTGCCAGGGAACTGGCATCGCTGGGCACCGAGTCACTGTGGCACAGCCAGCACCACACAAACCAGCTGTGCCAGCAGGATGAGTGCCCCAGCCTGCTCATGTCACCCTCCCTATCTGTGATGAGGCAGCAGGAAATCCTCGTCAGCCCCACATGGGGTTGGAGCCATCACCTGCTGTCACATGCATGCCGAAAGTGCAGCGGGCACAATGCTGGGCACAGGCTGCTCCTGCCTCCTTGGGGACTGTCCCCTGTGAGCACAGCCCCTCAGAGGACACCCGCCCGCCAGCACACGGCTGCCTCAGCAGCTCAGCCGGGACTGCTGCGCCACCAAGGGCATCTCACAGGGTCACCGCAGAAACTGAGGCACGCAGCAGCACTCAGGTTCCCAGGCAGAGCGTGGGTGCCTCCGGCTCCTCAGCTCACCTCAAGCACGGCTCACATCCCCTCCAGCACAGCTCTGCCCCCCACCCCCAGCCAGCCCCGCGTACCGTGGGCTCCTGGGCGGACACATCACAGTGGTCATCGCTCCTCTCGCAGGGCTGGCTGGCACAGCGGGTGCCCGAGGGTGGCAGGGTGGCCTGAGAGGGGCTGAGGTGGCCGCTGGAGAAGCCGCCGTGGTGGCTTTTCCTCTCCAGGTAGCCACGGACATAGTCGGAGTGAGTGGCAGCCTGGTAGAGACCCTGCAGGTTGCCGAGCTCCGGGCGGCTGCGGGTGCTGAGCGCGCCGGCCGCGGGCAGGTAGGTGCTGTCGGAGGTGTGCAGCGCCGAGAACTCCCGCGCCAGGTCCGAGTGGCTGATGGATTTGTGGCGGCTGAGGGGCGCTGCGGAGGGCAGGTAGCCCGTGGGGCTGCCGGGGCTGCCGGCGAAGGTGTAGCAGGCGCCCCCGCTGAGCCCGGCGCCCGGCGGCCGCGGCTGTGCGCGGATGTACGAGGGGCTCAGACGGATGCTGGGGTCGGGGTACAGCCGGCTGCTGTCATAGCCAGCGGTGGGGGACAGCCCCCCGGCGTGGTGGTAGCGGGGGGAGGGCAGGTAGCTGGCTTTGAAGCCGATTTTGTCGCTGTCTGCGTAGGTGGTGGACAGGGCGGACCCATAGGAGCTGTAAGAGCTGTAGCCGCTGGGCACTTTGCTGTAGGTGGTCTCGGCGTAGCGGGAGGAGTCCACGTATCGCTTCAGGGTGGAGGAAAGCTGGGACATGCTGCAGGCTGAGGCTCAGCAGGTTGTCCTGGAGGCATCGGCTGCAAGGGAAGAGCCCAGGGATGAGCTGCTACAGGCCTGGGCAGCACAACAGGGAACCCACCAGCTCCCACCCTGTAGCTCCTGCCTCCCGTGGAGACCCTGGGGGACACACAGGGGATCCAGGGGCTGTTGGTCACAGTGTGGCCATGGCTCCTGCACCTGCCAGCCTTCCTGGAGAGCCTGGGACAGCAGAACACGGCGGGCACTGCCACCCCATGTCCCCAGGCACCTCATACCAGAGAAGGGAGCCTCAGGGCACAGCCAGACGCACCCAACATCCCCACAGACACCGAGGAACTGCAGCAGTCACCTCTGCCCCAGCCCTGGCATCCCTGCCACACCAGCTGTCCCACTCCTGGGGCTGGAGAGATATCCCCAGGGCCTCCTCCAGGTGGGAAGCAGTGGCCTGGTCACAGGATGATGCTCAGGCCAGTTCTGGCTGAAACAGATGGGATGGACCAATCCTGTCAGCCCAGCACTTTCCCCTGGCTATCACAGGGCGTGCTGGGGCTTGGCAAGGGGCTGGCATTTCAGTGAGAGGGAAACTGAGGCAAGGCCAGCATCTGAGCAGCTTTGCTGTGTCCCTGCCATGGCTGTGCCCCGTGAGCCCCCAACAGTAATTCAAGCTGAGAGTCCTCCTGGTGAGGTGGCAGCCGTGTCCCTGCCAGCTGGGCAGAGCCAGCACACGTCCCCACAGAGAGCTGGTGGCACGAGAGGAGCACACAGAGACAGGGACAGAGGTCCCCAGAGCACACACAGAGCCAACCCAGAGCAGGGACAGGGCAGGGTGGCAGCCAGCAGTCCCCAAACATGGGCTGTCAAGAGCTGGAGGAGAGTTTGCCCTCAGCACCCACGCTGGGCAGGCTGAGGGCTGGATCCCTACCTGTGCTGGGACTGTGGGTGGCACTGGGGCAGGCAGGAGCTCCTCTGCCCTGGCGCTGCTGGTGCTCAGCTCCCAGGGTGACTGCTGTCCCTTCCCTGGCAGGACAGTGGCTCATGTGGCTCCGGGAGTCTCCAGTCACCCGGGAGATGACCCTGATTCAAAGGCTTTTCCCAGCCCAGCCGGGGCGGGCTCTGGCCCGGCTCCAAGCCAGGAGGTGCCGGAGCCTGTGCCTGGCCCGTCCCTTGCACGGCCCCGGCATCGCCGAGGGTGCACCAGGGCTTGGGGATGGGTGCTGCTCCCGGCAAGCAGAGCGGGTCACTCCCTGCCTGGCCCTGCGGGGACACAGCCTCCTGCTCAGTGTGCAAACGCCCCAGGAATGCTTTTAGGAGAAGGTGGTGAGAGACAGCAGGCAGCCCCCGTGGGCTCCTGGCTGCCAGCCTGGCTTTACAACCAGCCGGCTGCATCCCGGGCGCTGCTGTGATCCTCCAGGGAACAGCATCCCACAGCGGACAGGGAAATATTTACAGGCAGCAGCGAGGCGGAGCGCACAGACCTGTTTGGGGACGGAGGCTGGAGGGTGAATAATCTGCTCCCAGGCAAGGGCTCCACGGAACACCCGGCTCTTCCCAGCCTTACCAGGAGCGCGGTTCTGGATTTGACACAAACAATGGGGAATTTCGCTCAGAGGGAGTGGGACCCCAGCCAAGGGACTGGCACTGAGTGCCGGGATGAGAGTGACGGAGCCCCTGGGCTCCCAGGGAGCACATGCCTGGCTGCCTGCCCTGCCGGGGCACGGAGCAGCCTGGCACAGGCACTGCCCTGCTCCCCACCTCCTCGCCAGCAGAGATGATCTTGGCTTGGGACAGTGCCAGGACAACCCCATGCCACCATCCCCTGCCAGGTGCCCACGCTCTCTCCTGGCACCAGCAGCACCGGGAGAGTGCCAGTTCGGGAGCAGGAGGGCAGCAGGTGCTCCTGGCAGCAGGACAGGTCTCCACAGGGCAGCACCTGCCCGGGGGATGCGGAGGAGCCGATGGAGGGATGCAGGGTATGCACGGGCACCGGCCCCAGACACGGGAGCGACCCCATTCCTTGGGAAGAGAGCCCTTACCATGGAGGAATGTCACATCTGCCAGCCTTGCCTGTGCTTCCAAGTCCCCATGTCACATCCGAGCGGACCCCAGGGCGGCGGGAGAGCGGAGCGTGCCAGGAGCCAGAGGAGCTGAGGGGGTGTGAGAAAACCCCGGTTCCTCCCAGCTCTTCCTGGGCCGCCTGGCCCCTCCCTACCCGTCATTGTGCTGAGCTTTCCTGCTGCCTGGCAAAGCCCTGCGGCCGCACGGCTGACTCAGGCCTCCTGCACCCTCATCATCCTCCCGGGGTGTCAGGGGAAGCTGAGGCACAGGAATGTCCGGTCTGCGCTCACGTTGCCAGACAGGAGCAGCGCCACGACATGGGAGCGGGACACCGTGGGGCTGGGGAGTCCTGCCCTGGCCTCCAGCTCCTGCTGCCTTCCCGGTGGGAAGCTCAGCTCAAAGTGAGGAGGCAAAACCTTCACTCTGGGGGCAGAGAAGCAGAGTCCCTGCTCCGTCCCCAGCTGTTGTCCTGCCCGTGCCCGGTGGCAGCTGTCCCCTCTGTCCTGCCCGTGCCCGGTGGCAGCTGTCCCCCTCGGTGCCCACGGAGCCCCAGGGCGGGCTCAGCTCAGCTTACACAGCGCTGGCTCCATCCAAGGTGTCACAGCACAGCTGCTTCTCGCTTACGCAGGCTGGGAGCTGTGTCCCCTGCTCCCTGAGATACAATGTCCCAGCCTGGAGGTTATGTGGGAGCTCCCAGGACTCTGCAGTGGTGGAGGCAGAGAGGGGACCCTGTGTGAGGCACTCTGCACGCTCCAGAGTACGACTGGTTTGGGGTTGAGGGGCTCTGTGTCCAGCGGGCTGGGACAGCCTCCTGCCCGTCCCCCAAGGGAAACAAGGCACAGAACCCCTCCAGGTATCCATTTCCCTCCAGGAAGGATGACCTCGAGCAGCCCTGGGGGGAATGTGCCACAAAATGTTTGGGACTGGAGTCACCCTTGTCGGCAGACGGGGTCTGCAGTGCCTCTGTCACAGCGCGGCTCCTGCGCTGCCCCCCACCTCTGCCACCCCCCAAAGTGACAGACCCTGCCCAAGGTGACCCATCCAGCCGGGACCAGCCCGGCCAGGGCCAGCCCTGGGCCCAAGAACCCTCCAAGCTCACCCCACACGGCCGGGAGTCATCGCCCTGGCCTCGCTCCGTGCTGCTGACACATCCCCACCCTGCTGCAGAACCTGCTGCTCCCGGGCCACCCCCAAAACCCACGGGGGACCCTGACCTAACACCCAAGGCATGAGTTACTGCTTTGACGTCTGTGNAAAAAAAAAAAGAAAAAAAAAAAGAAGGGACCCTCGGGCAGGCAGCTCTGCCCACGCCGGGGGACGAGGAGGGTGCGGCGGGGGGCAGCTCAAAGCCAGGGATTTTGTGTGTGAACTCTGAACCTGCTCCCCGCAGAGAAAACCTCTCCCCCGTGGTTTGATCCAGCCGGAGGAAGAGGGGGGCAGTTCTGTCTGTGTCCGTGTCCCCCTCCCCGGGGCGCTGTTCCCACGGCACCCCCCGCACTCACCTGCATGTGGCTGCTCAGGGCACGGCGAGGGGCCACCAGCCCGGCATTTGGTGATGCCCTCGGGGTTGATCCTTGGAGAGCTTCCCCGGGGGTTGATCCTTGGAGAGCTTCCCCGGGCACCGCGGATGGGAGATGTGGAGATGGGCAGCAGCCGAGCCCTCCGCAGGGTGCAGGACACCCCCGGCTCAGCCCCTCCACCCTGGGAGGGGGGGCGGTGGCCGGAGGGGGCCGAGCCCGAGGGCTGTGGGGCCACGTAAAAACACCACCGCAGAAATTCAGGGCTCAGGTTACCAGCCAGATAAATATAGTGTCTCTATCTGACCTCACAGGGCGCTGAAATGCTCCTCTCGCATTCCAGCCCGGGGAGGCTTAAAGGGGACGTGAACCGAGGGGGGCTGGTGGCCCACGGCAAGGGGGGGTCGGGAGGGGAGGCTGCGGGGGCAGCGGGGGCTGTGGGCATGGAGAAGGAGGACTGAGGGTAAGAGGGAGGAAGGGGAGAGNNNGATTGGGGGAGGGAGGTCGAGGTCCAGGAGGGAAAGGATAGAGGGAGGGTTAAGGGAGCAAACGAGGGGGACAACACAACTTGGTGTGAGGGGGGCAGGGGGGCACAAAAAAGGGGTGGTCGTGGCTGCCAGCAGGGTCTGGAATAGAACATCGGGCTGAGGGGAGGAGCTGGACTGGCTTTTGCCCCCCCTTGGGGTGAGCTGTAGGGAGAAGAGCCCCCTGAACCTTCAGCAAAGGTGGGCGTGGGGCAGCTGGCGTGGCGTGGCCTCCCCTCGGGGATCCACGGGGACAGCGGGGCACCGCTCCGGGACGCCTGACCCGCCCAGGGCACGGCACCTGCCCAGGGTGACTCAGCCAGCACCTGCCGAGGATAATGGGGAGGGATGTAATTAGGGTGGCATCTTCCTCCCTCCCTCCGTCCCTCCCGCCTGGTTCCAGCCCTTAAACAGGGAGGGACGCGTCGGGGCGTCGCTGGGAGGTGGCGCAGGGTCACCAATGGAGTTAGGGGGTGGTGGCAGGGTGCTGCTGGTGGCTCCTGGTGCCAGGGTGGCAATCCTGACCCTGGGCAGGGCAGTGTTGGGCTGCTCCAGAGGACACGGGAGCCCTTGGCAGCCCCCCAGGCAGCATGTGGGCACAGGGGCTCCAGCAGGACCCTGGTGTGCCAGGCACAGCAGCTTTGGGACACGGGCACACCCAGCCCCACTCCCATGCCTGGAAATTCCCGCCCCAGAGGATGGATGCGCCAGGACTAGAACTCCCTGCTTTGCCTCTCTGCCACCACTGCGGGCAGTAGGTGGCCTCTGGGGTGGTTTACGGACAGAGATGGGGAAGGGGACAAAGGGTCTGGGTGCACGGGGCCATGCTCCAGGTGGGCGGGAGTGGGTTACCCTGCCCAGGAAAGTCGAGTCTTGCCCCTCTGCCTGCTTCTCTCCCACAGGCATTGGGGTGCTGGATGCACAGGGGGGCTGCCTGGGGGGCTGTACCCCTCAGCAGGGGCCTGGAGCCCCTGTCCCCACACAGCCCCTGTCCCCACCACCACACACACGGGCACCCATGGATCCAACACACAACCTAGGTAGGGTTTTATTGTGCAGACAGAGGAATACTCCTGGATGATAAGGTGGTTTGTTTTTTTTTTTTTTTNGGTTCTTTTTTTTCCCCGTGGTGTTTTTTTTTGTTGTTTTTTTTTTTTCCCCTTAACAGAATTTCTTTGACGACAAGCTGTGGAAACAACTACAAATGTTCACCAAAAAAATGAGACTCGAGCCGCGTCCGCGCTCTGTCGCTGGGCTCTGCGCCCGTCCCGGCGCTCACCAGCACGCCCAGGGAGCTGGGCACAGCCAGGCCTCAGCTGGGCACGGCCTCAGCAGCACTAGACAGCAAGCAAGCAGGCAGGGATGGGCAGGGGACGGGCACGGGGAGGAGAGGAAGCAGCTCTGGAGAAGAGCAAGGAGTGGGGAGCAGCTGCTGTGTATTGCTCTCAGCCGCGGTGGCACAGCCCGGGCTGCACGGGTAGCACAGCTGGGGTTCACCCCCGGTATCTGGATGCTCCTGCCTTGCCTCTTCCTTTCCCTGTGCCCTCCCCCTGGGTGAGCCTCCTCGGGGTCCCCTGGGCTGGCAGATCTGAGCTGTGCTGGCCATCCCTGTCCCTGCTCTCGCCAACCATCCTGGCCTTACCGAGGTGGTGGGCTGCCCTTAGATCCTTTGCTGCTCTTAAAGGGAGACAGGGAAATGCTGAGAGGGAGGAGGGAGGAGGGAGGGGGCACACGGGCCCCTCCCAGGAGCATGGTGGGATTTGAGGAAGACTGCTCTGCCTGTCCATGAGGAAGGACTGGGGCGCCCAGATGTTCCTTTAGGGAAAAGAAGGTGCCGGCGCAGAGGAGTCCCTGTGGGGACCCTGGGGTCTCACACTCCCAGAGGGGAACCCCCTCCCCACCAGCCAGCCTGGGTGCAGCTCTGAGGGCCCTGGGGAGGGCAGTGGGGCTGTGGCTAGCTCAGAGAGGCTCTGCTTGCCTCCAGTGGTGCTGGCAGCAATTCTCTCGTCACAGCTAAGGGCTGGTCCCCGGGGAGAGCGAGTGGTGTCTCTGGCTCGGGCAGCCCAAAGGTACCAGATGGTGTCTGGAGGAGGCCTCACTTCCAGCTCAGCTGTAAGAAACAGATTAGGAAAAACTTGTTGCCGAGGCATGTTTGCACTGAGCCCGTTGCCAGGGCCCCAGAGGAGCCCTAAGGAGGCTGGGGGGGTTCATGATGTCTCCTAGACCTGCTCCCCTCTCTCCTCCCAGCCTGCCAGGCCCAGCAGCATCCCATGGCTCCCCTGTTCACCGAGCCAGGGGTCATTTTGTGCCCTCTCCCAGCCGTGGCAGCTCAGGGTGACAGGAGCAGGGTGAGGAATCAGTCACCTGGGTGGCAGGCAGGGTGGGTGGGGACACCAAGAGCCCTGTCACCTCCAGGGGCCATGGGCACAGCACCCACCACGGGCACCCTCCGCACGCTCTCACATCACCCCTCTCTCTCTTACCTGCCAATCCAGCTGTCTTTCCCCAGTTGAGAACAGGCAAACCCCAAGAGTTTAAAGGGATGGAACAAGCGAGGCTGAGGCCTCCAGTGCTCCCAGCACAAGCAAACCAGGCAGCCTACGGAGCGGGGAGGCGCCATGGGAAGAAGCAACGCTGCCTAGCAGAGCCCCCATGCTTCGGAGCGGGGCGTGTGTGCGTGGGATGGTGGGCGTCGGCACGGGGCGGTGCTTAGCGTTAGATATACGGCTAAATAGAGACAACACAGAGAGGTTTCGCGGCTTCCAGACGCTTCAGCTTCTCTTTCCAGGGGCTGCGAGGAAGGCGGGGTGGCTGGGGTGCTCGGTGTGTGCGTGCGTGTGTGTGCGAGCGCTGTGTGTGTGTGTTTGGCCTGTCACAGGGACACGAAATCCACGGCTTGCAGGAGGGGCAAGGAAAGGAGCAGCAGCAGGAGCCACGAGGTGTTCTGGATCAAGAGGCTGAAGCCGGCGCATTTCTCCAGTTTGTCTGTGAGGAGAAGGAATGGGGAGGGAGAGAAGAGAGGCAATAAAATCCCTCGGGAACGGCGCTCGGCTGGGTGTTCTAATGGCACTGGAACGCAGCTCTTGCCTTTGCTCTGTCCCGTCCCACCCTGGCCTGTTTCCCTCCCAAAACGTAGTAGCAAAAATTCTTTGTGACACTGAGAAGCATAACCCTGCCTGTGCCTGACTGAGGTGACAAGTGGATGAGCACCAGGTGAGACAAAGGTCTCTGCATCTGGAGGACTGCTCCTGTGGGATGTAGGTGTGGAGGATCCCCCCGTCCTCTCTATGGGAGGATATCTAGGCAATGTGCCTGAGGTGGGACACAACAGAGGCAGGAAAAGCAGTGTGAAATGGGGTGGAGTGAGCCCATCTCTGGGATGAAGCCCACCTGAAGGGCACATAAGGGTCTGGACAAATTTATAGAGCTCAGGGAGGATCTGGGGACACCACAGGGAGTTGTGGTGTTCTCTGCTGGCCCTGCCAAGCCAAGGAGCAGGTGGGAAGGGCTGAGGCCAGCTGCCACTGCCTGTCTCACCTTTGATAACAGTGATGTTCTTTATCTGGTTGCCGGTGTAGTCGTTGGTGGCCTTCAGTTCGCACATGTAGATGCCCTCATCGCTGGTGGTGAAGCTCTGCAGGTGGAGGCACACCAGGTTCTTGTGCATGGTGACATTGGCTCGGCTCCGGTAGATGTTCTCGGAGACGCTGATGGTGCTGTGGATGACATGCTTCCTGTTGTCCTTGGTGATGCTGAACTCGTAGGTCAGGGGGTTGTCGGTTTTGTTCTCATAGCGACAGTCCACGCGCAGGTTCTGGCCCAGCAGGCAGGCACTCAGGTCCTTGATCATCTGGCAGTGGGCAGCCTGGAGCACTGGGAGAGGCAGGAGGGGGTTGGACAGGGAACAGAGAGCTCTGGGGGGGCCCATGCAGCCCCCAGGCCGCTCTGGGCTGGGCAGGGAGCAGGGAGGGCTGTACCTGTCAGGATGACAGCGATGCCCACGGTGGGGTTCATCTCGCTGCTGAGGTGCCCAGTGGGGCTGTCTCTGACAGGGGAACCTGGGCACTGGGAGAGAGAGGCATTTAGCCAGGCCACTGCCCAATGGACGTGGGCTCTCGGTGGGGCAGGCTGCCCTTCCTGCACAAATGATGCTCTAGAGTCTGCTCCTCCTTACCAGTGTCTGATTCACTGCACAGAGCCTGGCTGGCGCTGCACCCAGCTGGGGAATCGGGCACTGTGTGTCTGCCCAGCGTCACCTTTGCACATCCCCAGGCAGTGCCCCATCCACACTTTGTTTTCCCTGTCCAGATCCCCCCATGAGACATTGAGTGTGACCAGACCTGCAGCAAGGCCTGCCTGTCCTGCCTCCTCCCCCTTCTGCCCCATGGCCAGCCAAGGTTGGGACAGGTGAAACCAGGCTGCACCCCAGTGCCTGCACACCTTGACCAGAGGTCTGTGGCTCACGGAGAGGGGGCTGCCAGGTGAGGGACCCTCTCTTGGGGCCGGTGGGCGCCCGCCCTGCCAGTCCTCCCGCAGCTCCAGAGGGTGAGCTCAGCAAGGATGAGTCATTGCGATGCAGTGAGGGAAAGGGGCCAAGAGCAGCGAGGAAGAGGGACACAGCAGCTGGACAGGGAGCCAAGCCCACTGAAGGATGGCCTGAAGCCTCCAGGAGCTGAGCTCAACCTGCCTGGCCACGGGGAGGAAAGGGTTTGGGTGGCAGCATCCACTTTCTGGGTCCCTGCCCGGTGCCTGTCTCTCTCCAGGCTGTGTGTGTGGGTAAAGGGGCCTGTGATGTGCCATCCACACAGCAAGGCTGCTGATTCCAGCTGGCCCAATGCAGCCACAAGGAATCAATTAAAGGTTTGCAGCCTGGCCAAGCAGCCTGGTGGGGAATGCAGCCGCAGACATGCGGAACAGAGGGACGGGGTGGGGGAGCACCGAGGCAGCCGCCGGGGCTGAAGGACACACTAAGCACCCTGCAGTCATCCCTTCAGGCTAGCCGTGTGGGGCCAGATCCAAGAGGGGGAGCTGATAAACCGGCCCTTCGTGACTCCAGGCTGGCAGAGGGGACAACAGACCCTCCGTTTGCTCCCTCTGAGCCTGGCAGAGCAGCCAGGGAAGAGCTAGGACTTGCCTGTACCACAGCCAGCTGCATTTTTCTGTTTCGCAATTTTTGGGTTTTGCATATAACGTTTAAGAGGAAATACCAAACCCATCTGCTCACCCTGAAGCCCTGAAAAATCTCTCTATCCAGAACCCTAAACCTTGGCCAGGAAGAAAAATTCCCTTCTGTTTGATTTTGACAACCAAGAGGTTGCCAACGCTTGAACCTCTGGATTCCTAGAAACTGTCCCCCCCATCCCTTCCCTTGTCATTTCCCAGCACTAACCTGCTCCTTTTTGAATGTCCTAGGACACTATCTAGGTCATAGCCTGGCTTTCCTGCAGAAAATCAGTGCAAAGCAGCTCCCAGAGAGGGGGTCTTCCTCCCACCTACGTACCCAAACACTCAGATTTTCTAGGCTCTGGGTTGATAGCCCTTGGACCCCTCTTCTCCTGACAGCAGAGCTGGGAGCAGAGCAAGGCAGGTAACTCTCCCTCCTCCATGATCCCAGGGGTTTGGCGCAGGGACAGGGCTCAGGAGGACGGTGGCATTCGAGGGGCTCCAGCTCTTACAGGGCAGTTCCTGGCGCAGTACCCACCTGCTCGGGGTCACACCACGGTGGTACCTACCCTACCCTACCACCCGTGCCCACCAGCGTGACAGGCTCAGGGTGACAAACGAGCTGCGGGGATGGGGACGGGGGCACGCAGACCCAGGCTGGGGGAAAGGCAAAGCCGCGGGAGCCTGGCTGTGCCGGGGGGTGGCTGCTGGCAAAGGGGGTGCACGGGGGACGCGGTGCGTAGGAAAGAGCGATCGGGCGACCCTCGAGAGGAGCAGGAGGGCCCGGGGTGGGCGAGCTCCCCCCCTGCAGCAGCGCGGAGCGGGAGCGCGGCTGCGGTGCGGGCGTGCGCGCGGGCGCGCCCACCGGGAATGCCGCAGTCCCGAGCCGAGGGTGCGGGGCAGCGGCACCGGGGCCACAAGCTGAGCCCGTCCCATCCTCCGGCGCGCTCCGTCCGGCCGAGCATCCCCCAGGCGAGGGGCGAGATGCTCCCGGTGCCACCGCCGTGCCCGACGGCTGCGGACCCTCCCCGCTCCCGCAGCCCCGCGCGGTGCCCCGAGCCCAGCGGCTGCTCCCGGCCCGGCAGCGTGCGGGGCGCTGCGGGGCGGTCGGTGCCTACCTGCGGGCGCTGTCCGGTGCTGCCCGCTGCCTGCGGGGCTGCCGGCGCTGTCCGGGGCTGCCCGGCGGGCTGTGGGCGCGGCGCTCCCGCAGTCTGGGCAGGGCTGGGCGGGCGGACCCAGCGAATGGGGACCGGGAGGCGTCACCGAGGCTCGGCCCCCGGCCCTGCGGCGGGGGGCGGTGCGGGGGGGCCCTGCCTCTGCGGGACTCGGACGCCCCCGCCCCGGACAAAGGGCGCGCACTGATGCGGAAGGTGCGGTTCGCCACCGTTATGTTCCCCAGGAAGGGCGACACATCCCCATTGCCATGGGAACATCGTTTCGCGGAAGAGCTGCCAGCCCTCATCCTCCCCGGCAGCGTGGGAGGTGTTTTGCGGGGAAAGGAGGATGGTCGGGAAGGGGAAAAGGAGCTCGGGGTTTGCTGAGGAGGGAGCAGGTATCATCCTCTGCCACCAGATGAGTTCAGCTCAGCTGCTCGAAGAGGCCACTCTGCACCAAGTCACCGAGGCCTGTGTGACACAGGTCTCCTCCATGTGGGAAATCATTGTGTGAATGGCAGGACACTCACCCGAATCAAAGAATCACAATCATTTCATTTGGGAAAGACCTTTAAGACCATTGAATCCAACTGCAAACCCAGAACTGCCAAATCCACCACTGGGCCATGGCCCTGAGTGTCACATCTACAGGCTCTGTCTGTGATGTCACTGAACACACAGACCTTCAGTTTTAGGCCCAGGTCTGGTGACAATGAGGACACACCAAGGTTCTGCTCCCCACAGGCTCCTATCACCACGTTTGGGAAGGGGATAAGCAGAGCTGCTGCTGCACAGGCAAAAAGGTTTTGGATGCAGAAAGCAGCCTGGGACAAGACCTCTTCCCTGCTCCTTGGCAAGGCCATGACAGGAGAGGAAGGCGGCATCAGGGAGCTCTTTTCCCTGGGAGTTTGGATCCAGAGGTATCCCAGGAAGGCACAGAGACACACAGGAGGGCCTGCCCTGCCCTCACCTCCTCCCACACCCCTGGCTGGGCTCTGCTAAAAGGGCTGACACCGGGAAAGTTGATATAAGTCATGTTGTCCTCCAGCACAACCTGATCCCAGGTGACACTGGACTGCTGAGGTTTTGCAAGCTGGCTGTGCTGGGGGTTTTGCTAATTCTACAGAAGCTTGGCTCTGGCTGCTCACTCACTGCATGGGCTGCAGGTGTACCGGCCCAAACAGGGCCCAAGCTGGCCAGGGGGCCTGTGGTGCCATGGGAGTGTTCAGCAGGGTCCCAGGGTGCTGCCATGAGGAGGGCAAAGGCCTGACCCTTGTGGCAGCACAATGACACACCACGCTGCTGGCTCAGGATGGCTCAGGCTGGCAGGGCTGGCTGTGGATGGAAGGAGAGGCATAGCAAAACAACAGCGAAAGATACTGAGAGTGGGAGCGGATGGATGCAAGGCAAAGAGACAGACACGACGCACGCTGCAATGTTGTCGGGGGGAACAATTGCAAGCACAAGGTGTATATCCAAACACAGCTGTAATGTGGGGCAGCACATGTAACCACACACACACACACACATCCTTTTCACATTTAGGTAAACATCTCCACAAGCTGTGTCTCCTCCACATCCCCACCCTCAGCCCCAGCTATCACACAGGAAACCGGGGAATTCAAGCTCCAATGACTGGTTTTTAGAGCCATGTGACGGCCCAAGTCTCACTCTGAGAGATTTGGGCTTCCTTTCAGTCTCTGGCCGTGGTGCTATGGAGGCAGGTGTGAGTGTGCAGTTTCTGGGCAGTGCTGGCAGCCACTGTCCTGCTTAGGTATTTGCAGGAGGCTCCTTGCAGAGCTTTCCCCTCTGGATAGTCCTTTTGCTGCAGATTGCAGCCTGGCTGCTATCCATAAACCAGAGAAAAGCACCCAAATCACACCTAATGCAGAGGCCTCTGGATAGCAGCCAGAGAAAAGGGGTGGGAGGAGAAAACCTGATAGTGACAGACCAACGGAGAGGGGGGCAGGCAGTGTTTGCAGTGGCAGGTGACAGTCAGGGAGACAGACAGCAGGAGGAACAAGCAGGCAGCCAGAGAGGCACAGTGCAGCACAGCAGTGCAGGCACCAGCAGCAGCGAGTGGATGCGGCAGGACAGACAGACCAGCAGGCAGAGACAGGACACAGACAGCTCCCCTGGGAGCTCAGAGCAGCCAAACTGCCCCTGGATCCTCTCTGGAGAGACAGCCAAGGCATGTGGGGGTCCCTGGGCAGAAATTCACTGCTCCCAATACCTCAGTAGCTGCAGGAGGCAGGCTGGGAGCAGAGGCTCTGAGGGGCACCATGACTCGGGTGTCTGGTGATGCTGCAGCAATTAAAACGTGGCCTTGCCCAAGGACATCCTGCTGCAGGATTCACCCTTCTAGGAGAAAGGTGGATGCACATCTTTCCCAAGAGGAATATCTCTGCCCTGCCCTTAGCCTATCCCAAACACAGGAATTGGAGAGTCTCTCCCTTTCCCTCCTGCTCATGAATCACACCACAGCAGCACATCCTGGGTCCTGCTCAAAACAATGCCCACACAGCAACCATTTACTGGGGAGATGATAGAAGGGCATGGACAACAGGACCCAGGCACAGCTGTGCTGTGGAGAGACCCCTGGCACCCTCCCCAAGGCCATTAGAACTGGGGAGTTGCAACGTGGAGTAAGAAAGGGCACCTGGGAATCAGTGGTGGAGCTGCAGAGATCACAGCCCCAAGGAATGACTGATGCTCACCTGCCTCACAGCTCCACCCCTGCCCCAGAGACAGGAGGGCTGCAAAGGGTTTACTCCTCACAGCACTAAGCCAAACCCAGCCCCTTCCCACTCCATCTTTGAGGGACAAGGGAGGCTGCAGAAGAGCTGTGCCCTTGATTGGAGGGACAGAATGGCCCTCGGGAGCCCAGCAAGGCCCCACAGATGCTAAATGTAGCACGGCCCAGATATGAAACCCCTGGGCTTTGTGGCAGTGCTGCACAGAGCAGGGGTGGAGGAGACTCTGCTCCCCTGCTTTCTGCAGGCAGCACAAAGCCAGGGAAAACAGGGGCAGGCAGGACTCCTGCTGCAGCATTGGCCTGGGGTCACAGCAGCCTGCCAAAGGAGGCGGCTGGCACAGAGCCCCAGCCTTGGTAGCCTGTACCTGCTTCGTGCCTGTGTCCTGCATAAAGAGAAGCCCCAGAGAGTGAAGATCTCTAACAGTGATCAGGGCTGGTGAGTGCTTGTGAGCAATCAGCTCCAGCCCTGCACTGACACACTTGCCAGCAGGAACATCCCTCCCTTCCCTCTGTTCCTCCCTCTTTGCTGCACAGTCCTGGAGCTGCGTTGTAGCTCCCAGCTCTGTGCTCAGAACCAGTCACACGAGTGCCCCGAAGTGGGAATGTTGTTGAGAGGGCTTCTCTGGGAGGCTGCCAGCACTGAGCATTCACTACAGTGTAGGATCCTCCCCAGTAAATAAATCCCTGCTTCACCTGCACTACTGCCTTCCCAGCCTACTGGGACCCAGCAGGCAAGAGCCCAGCAGGGGAGTTGTCCTGTCCGAGCAGAGCAGAGCCATAGTCCCTGCAGCCTGAACTCCAGCTGGAGGAGTGGGTGATTCTCTGTCTGCCTCCAGCCCAAGACCATTAAAATCTCTTTGCAAGGATTCGTGGGAATCCTTGTGGGAGCCAGCCAGGACATGAGGACCAGCTCAGCCTGGAAGAGGAGGTTGACTGAGGTAGAAAGCTCTGTTTGCTCCATCTGCTCTCCAGACTGAGTGGGAAGGGTGCTTGGCTGCCTGCTCCAGCCTCCTCCTCACAGCCTCCCATCGCATCCTGTTAGTTCTTGGCAGGGTGTTTCTTTGGAGCTGCTTTCTGTACTGTGCCCTGCAAACCTGATCTCTGCTGAGCTGCGAGGGAGACTCATCCCTGGGGGCAGGAGAGGCATCTCTGCCAGCTGAGCCCGGCAGGTTTGGCAGACAACTCCTGGTTCAGTTTGCGGACCTGTTTCTTACCTGCAGGGTCACTGTATTCAAAGCTCTACAAGGTGCCACATCCCATGGGCTCTTTGAAGGGCAGAGGACATGGACAGAGTTGGAATTGGGAAAAACTGCCACTTCAGATGGTGAAACTCCCCTCCACCACCTCCTGAACACCCATGACACCACCACCCTCACTCCCTTTAAAATGGGGAGTGCCTGTGGGGGCTGATACAGGATGTGCAGCCCTGGAAGCCCCAAGAGGGAACTAATCCTCAGAACAACCCCTTTGTTTTAGGGAAACTTGCCCATGTGGGAAAGGAGAAGCTGCTGGGGGCCTCCCAGGAGGTGCTGGACAGAAAAACAGTTGTAGAGCACAGCACCATTTCTGCTGCCCATCCACAGCCAAGCTTTCCCCTGTCTCAGGAGAGATGACTAATGCAAGTTACAGAAAGTGGAAATAGCTTCCTTGATTATCCTCTTCCTATCTGCTGGGCCTTAAGGAATAGAAAGTATTTATTAGCATTCCTTATTTATGAGGGAACCATTAGGGCAGGGTGGTTAACTCCCACCACACAGGTTCCTAGGGACAGCACCAGAGGAACCACAGGCAGCAGCTGCCTGCAGGATCTCCCTATGCTCTGAGCCACCTGGGAAGACCCAAACTCTGGAGAGAGGCAGCTTAGACAGTCTACAGTTAAATACAGTCTACAACCTCCTCTTAAGGGGCAGCACTGATCTCTCTGCTCTTTAGGACAGGAAGTGAAGGAAGGGCTGGGGCTGTGCCAGGGGAGATTTAGGTTGGACATTAGGAAGAGGGTGCTGGGGCACTGACCAGGGTCTCCAGGGAATGGTCACAGCCCCAAGGCTGCCAGAGCTCCACGACCATTTGGACAATGCTCTCAGGGATGCCCAGGGTGGGATTGTTGGGGCTGTGCTGTGGGGACTCCATAACCCCTTTCCCAACTCAGGACATTCCATGAAAAATAAAGGCAGTTTTGCCCTTTTCTAGCACTGCACAGGGCTCAGTCCTACCCTGATACCGTCAGGAGCCCCGGCTGGGACCCGGGCAGTGCTGGCAGGGCAGTGGCTGCACACACAGAGCTTCCCTTGAGAAGCCACCAGCTGCTCCTGCCCTGGGGTTTGTGTCACCAGCTCCAGTGCTCCCTCCTCTCCCCATTGTTAGCAGGGACAATGGCACATGTGCAGAGCTGAGGGAGAAAAGGCTTCCCCTGCCCTGAGCCCTCCTGCCCCAGCCACAGCCCAGCACCTGGAAGGGGAGGAGGCAGCCCTGCCTGCCCACACCCCGGGCTGTGGCTCCTCCAGGCACTCGGCCAGCCCTGCGGTTTCCCTTCTCAGCATCACACCCTAAACAGCAGCAGCCCCTCAGCCACATCAACCTTCTCTGCTGTACACGGTCACTCAGGGATTGCTCCCAGTCCATAATGACAGATTGTTTGCTTGGAGCAGAGGGTGATTTTCAAGTGCTTCCCAGGCGGCTCAACACCCATTTGTTGTCTACTCCTGCTTAGGCTGGAGAACCCCGGAGAATTCATGAGTGTCTGGGACTCACAGCAGAGCCGGGAGATCAAGTCCTCCAACCCTCTACTGTTGCCCGCAGGGAGAGCAACTGGGTCACTTCACATCCCTGGGGAGCACTTTTGCCACAGAAAAACACACCCCTAAAAAATTCTTTTCCTTTTTTTAGTCCAGGCCAACCCTCTGCTTTGGAATATTAGTGTAGGAGAGACTGTGGATATAGACAGCAATGTCATAAAGAAGCACTGAGGTTTAGAAAGCAGAATCCCAAAGTTAGAAATGAAAGGGGAAAAGAATTCAGGACTGTAGCAGTGAGAACGTACCCCGGCACACAAAGACCTGTGCTGGTAAGTGCTCATCTCTCTGAGCTATTACTTATCCATTATCATTAAATATTTATCTATTATCATTATAAATTACTTACCTTTTGATTAGTTATTATTATTATCCACAGTACCAAAAGCCCAGCACAAAGGGAGTCCCTGGCACTTGGAGAATTCTTTAGGTTTGGCCAAGAAGCACAACAGAGATGAGTAAAACCAGGTTTTGCTGAGGTTGCTCCCCTATTGCTGAGGAATTCACAGCTGGGAACCCCGGGAACAAAAGGAAGAGGCAAGATGCATGCTTAATGAATCTCCCTTAAATGTTGAAGTCTTCATTGCAAAGAGCAAACACCTCCTATCTTGTATTTAATGGAAGAAATGTCTCCCTCTGGCTGAGGGAACTCGAGCATGTTCCAAAGCAGAAGCTACACAGCACCTGGCGTAACATTTATGCCTAAGGGGTTTGAGATCCTGCCAGTCAGCACTTGATTAAAACTCAATCTCACATTCTTCACAGATAATTCACAGAAATATGCATATAAGATGTCAGCGGTAGCAGGGTAATAGCACCTACCTGGATACCAAAACATGGTAACAAACCTGCATGTAGAACACCAGGGACGGACAAAAACCTCATGGCGTAAAAATCTGCAGCTGCAGCGGAAAATGTGAAAGAAAGATAGCAGAAGTGTAAAAGCATGAGAGAATGAGGTGTTTGAAAAATAATAAACCACACACAGAAAAAACCTTTTATTGATGGAAAAGAAGAGGGAAGAACAGAAAAAGAACACGTCACAGCTGCTGATCCTGGAGAGGAAAAAAAAAAGGAATTACAGAATGCTAACTACAGAGCTTTTCTCCCATGTGAAACGGCTCCAAAAAACAAAAAATAGGTAACGACACAAGACCACAAAAATCTCTCTAAGGAGAGGCAAAACGACGAAAGGGCAGGGCCAAAAAGAGAGAAAAACAGTTGAGGAGCTAATGAAACCCCATACGCCACATCTATAATTCTCGGGTAGAAAGAAGTTACAATGGAAGGACCACAGAGAACCTTCTTGGTCCCAACTATCCCCACCACCCCAGAACTGTCCCAGCACAGGCTGCCTCACCTCAGCGTCGTCCGCTGCAGCCCCTGCGCTGGTGGCTGC
>VZDJ01000293.1:42971-81042 GCA_008694505.1 Cyanoderma ruficeps | reverse complement strand
CCAGGAACCCGCAGGTGAGCGGGAATGGGGACCTCGCACCAAATCCGGGTTTCCGGGAGGGGTTTTTTTTCGGGGCAGGGGTTGTTTGCATCTTCCGAGACCCCCAAAGCCGAGCCGGAAACGGCCCTGGGGGGATTCTGGGGGGTCCCACGTGGCGATCACCCGGTCCCAGCGGGCAGAGCCTGGAGATGAGGCGGGGCTCGGCCCCCCGAGGCTGAAAGGGGCGCTGACTTCTGCAGCTGCACTTGGGCAGCAGGACCATCAAACCCAACGCGCTCAGCCCTTGCTTTCCCCCCAAAAGAGGGTTTCCCATTCCCAAACCTTGGCGCGATGGAGGAGAAGGACACGAGGCAGAGGAACATGTCCCGGGAGCCCCAGGCAGGTGAGGAGGAAGTCAGTGCCCCTTCCCCCTCTCTCCTGCTCCATCTCCCACCCCAGCCCTGCCCCCGGCTGCAGGACAACCCCGCTGCCGACGCCGTCCTGCTGCGGATGGACTGGGGGATCTCCTTTCCTTTCCCTGTGGCCTGGAGGCAAATCCTGTCCTCTCCTTTCCTTCCTCCCCTAGACGTGAATTATTAAAAAAATAAGGATATTGATCTAATGCCGATATCCAACTATGACGGACAAAGACTCTCTAACAGATTAAAGTTAGAAAGTGTATGTTTATTATGACACCGCCGAGCATGTGGGATGGCTCCCAAATACACACACGCAATTCACAGATGATCACAGGGTCTGTTTATGCACAGGAGTATTGAATACCCAAAACACAAATGCATATTCATAACTCTGGTACATCCCATTCCCTGCTTCATATGGTAATTAGCCAGAAGGCTATTACACATGCGTAGTTTGCTCTTTGAAATGGGTCGGTGGTCTTTTTAGGGGGCGGGGTCTCAAAATGATGAAGTAAGATGGGTCTTCCTCACTTTGACTTTTTAACCTTTTAGTGTTACGTGACAACTGAATGCTGTTTTTCTAGGACTGTTTGATTTATGAATGTATTGTGTTCTTGGGCGTCTATTGACTCATCAGAATGCACAAACATAGTATGACAGGCTTCATGCTTTACCAGTTCCTTAAATTCGGCTTCTGTTAACAAAGGCAAGCTTATCCATCTTACCTCAGCAGTATCTATTTTAACTAAAGTCCTCAATTCTTCAAAATTCATGTTTCAGACGAGGAGCTGAAGATGAAGGACAAATCCCCACGGCAGAACCTTGTAGAAGAAGCCGTTTGGAGTGGCTCCAGGGTTCAGAAATCCAACGGGGAGGAAAAGCCCCGGAGATCCTGCATGAGGAGGGGCTGCAAACACAGATCACGGGGTGCTGAGGAGGAAAGATCCAAACTGGCCCGGGGAGGCAGACAGAGCTTGGAGCTGAAGGTACCTGAGCAGCTTCAGGATGGGAAGAAGCCCCACAAGTGCTCGAAATGTGAGAAGACCTTCAGCAAGAGATCCCGCCTGATAGAGCACATGAGAATCCACACGGGGGAACGGCCCTACGAGTGTGGGGAGTGTGGGAAGAGCTTCACTTTTAGATCCAACCTTACTGTCCACCAGATTATCCACACCGGCGAGAGGCCCTACGAGTGTGACCAATGCAGGAAGAGGTTTAAGACCAGCTCCAATCTCCTCCTGCACCAGCGCATTCACACGGGTGAGAGGCCCTTCCGCTGCCCGCACTGTGGGGTGGGTTTCAAGAACAGCTCCGCCCTCATCACCCACCGGCGCATCCACACCGGGGAGAAACCCTACGAGTGTCCTGTGTGTGGGAAGAGCTTCAGACACAGATCCCATCTGATTTGTCACAAAAGGAGCCACACAGGAGAACGGCCCTACAAGTGTGGGGAGTGTGGGAAGACCTTCACCCAGAGCTCCCACCTGACTGTCCACCAGAAGAGCCACACCGGGGAGAAACCCTACAAATGTGACCAATGCAGGAAGAGGTTTCGGACCTGCACAAGTCTCCTCCTGCACCAGCGGATTCACACGGATGAGAGGCCCTTCCACTGCCCCGACTGCGGGAAAGGCTTCAAGCGAAACTCCCACCTTGTCACCCACCAGCGCATCCACAGCGGGGAGAGGCCCTACGAGTGTCCTGAGTGTGGGAAGAGCTTCAGAGATAGCTCTGCCCTGTATGTCCACGAGAGGACCCACACAGGGGCACGGCCCTATGAGTGTGGGGAGTGTGGGAAGAGCTTCACCCAGAGCTCCCACCTGATTATCCACCAGAGGAATCACACCGGGGAGAGGCCCTACAAGTGTGACCAATGCAGGAGGAGGTTTCCCTCCAGCTCCAGTCTCCTCCTGCACCAGCGGATTCACACGGATGAGAGGCCCTTCCTCTGTCCGGACTGCGGGAAGGGCTTCAGGCACAACTCCAGCCTTGTCACCCACCGGCGCATCCACACCGGGGAGAGGCCCTACAAGTGTCCCCAGTGTGATAAGAGCTTTTCCAAGAGCTCTCACTTGACCAGACACCAACGGAGCCAGCACT
The DNA here is from genome assembly GCA_008694505.1 of Cyanoderma ruficeps. Classification (NCBI taxonomy): domain Eukaryota; kingdom Metazoa; phylum Chordata; class Aves; order Passeriformes; family Timaliidae; genus Cyanoderma; species Cyanoderma ruficeps. Next base: position 78,544 of record VZDJ01000293.1, on the reverse strand, counting down.
GAGGGAAGCCCTGCGAGCGCCCCGAGTGCGGTAAGNTGGTCCCTGTCTTTTATTCTCTGTCCCATTCCCAGCCCCAGTCCAGAATTCCTGGTCCCATTCTTGGTCCCTGTCCCCATTCTGTGTATCTTTCCAAGTCCCTGTCTCATATTTCCAGTATTCCTGTGTTCCTGGTGCCTGTCCTCATTCCCAGTCTCATTCCCAGGCCCTGTCCTGTATTCCCTGTCCCATTCTTAGTCCCTGTCTCCATGCCCAATATCGTGCCCAGTGGCTGTCTTGTATTTCCAGTCCCATTCCTGCTCCCCGACCGTATTCCAAATTCATGTCCCCATTTCCGATCCCTGTCCCCATTCCCTGTCCCCATTCCCGGTGCCATTCCCCAGGGCCGCCTCTCACACGGGGCCCTGAGGGCTCCACAGCTCGGGCTGCCTGTGGCACACGAACCCCTCAGCCCTGCTGCTGTCCTTGGCCGGCTGCACAGAGCACAAGGCTTTGGCCATTTCTCACAGGCCCCCGGCTGGCCAGAGCAGCCCCTCCTGCCAGCACCCGCTGTGCCTCAGAGCCCTCCCTCATGCTGGGGACATGGAGGGGACACGGGCCTGCAGGAGCCTCCTGTTCTTGGCACAGGAGCAAGGCTGCAGCTCCAGCCTTTGGGCCCTGGGCTGCAGCAGCCCAGGGGAGGCCCAGCTGCAGAGCTCGCAGCCCCGGATGTGTTTCACTGCAAGGCTTTGGAACACGAATCCCCATCCCATATTCTCTCTCTGAGGTCGCTGTTTCCATATTCCCTGTCCGAGCCGCGCGGGTCCTGCCGCTGCAAGGCGCGCAGTTGGTCCGCCCGGTCCAGACCGTGCTGCCTCGCCGGCGCTGTGCGAGCTTTACCGTCCGTCTCGCTTTTATTATATTCGGCCCGTTCATTCCCCGCCGTTCGCTATCGCAGGTCTGCGCTCTTTGCGTAACTGAGGGAGTACCTGCAGACAGCGCCTGCGCAGTTGGCGTAAGTTGCGGAGTTTGTGTGAGGGCCGCTTCTTGCGCACGGACGCGTCCGCTTGATTCCCCAGAAATCCCCAGAAATTCCCTGAAATCCCCAGAAATCCCCAGGTCCTGTGTCTCGGGGCAAAGCCTCCGCAAGGTCAGGGATTCCCTTTACACCTGGGTTTGTCCCCACCTCATGCCGGGTAACCGTCAGCGGTCTTTCAGGTGGCAGCGGCGCTGGGGACACCGACGGGACGGGGGAGAGGCTGCCCCCCCTTCCTGCACTCCCTCCGCTTTCTGCCGTGCCAAACTCAGTGTCGCTGAAGCGATTTTCGGCTTCATATCTGTTAACAATGGCTTCATATATTACCCTACATGCAGGGAGAACCTTCGCAGCTGCCCTGTTCCTGCGCGTGGCCTGATTATATTGCCCTACACTGACAGAGTCCCAGAGAAATGGGTGAAGAAGCAGTTCTGCATCTGCTTTCGGGAGTTGTTCTTGTACCCAGCTCAGGAGGTCTCTGATCTGATCTCTTGAAACAGACATATGATGATTTTTTTAATCATAGATTCTAGCCTATCCAGGCCTTCTTTTTGTGTTTTGGCCATTGGGTTTTCCGTTTTTATACCGGATTGGCTCTGAGGAGTATTTAAAAGAGAGTTCCTACCTGACTTTACCATCAGCTTCTTTCCCTCGGTCTCCGGTGTTCCTGTAGCCGACCTGCAGACACGAGTTCCTGGATCCGAGATGGTTTTTTCCTTTTTCCCCGGGGATTTTGACTTGTCTTCCCGGCTTTCTGCTGCTTCTTCCCAGATTTCTGCTGTTTTCTTCCTTCAGAGAGGCTCTGACCCGGCACTAGCAGGTGTTCTTCTACACGCGATGGGCACCGTTTGTAAGGGTTTAGAGTTCTTTTTCTCTCTGCCCAGGTCAGGATGAATAACACGGGAAATGAAGATGTCGAGTTCAGACTTGGAATGTTTATTATATCTTATCTATTTACCATAGAGCTTAACTAGCAAGTTAGGGAAACGAGGTAAAGTGGAGTGCTTCTAACTCTCTCCAAGGTTCTTTTAAGAGATAATTACCCAATAACAAAGTGACATCTATATCTTTTATGGTTTTGACCCAATAATGACCACTTAAGGACTGTAATGTGGACGTTTTTCACCCAACTACAGAAAACCACCCAAACCCATGAACAAGAAGGAAGAAAAAGGCAAAGAAGGACAAAGACAACACCCCAAATCCTCCATCTTCACTCACACGTATTACTATACACTAAAATCCCAAATTCTGAGTTTCTAGGATTCCAACAGATACTGGATTATTTATTAGCAGAAGAAAGAGGAGCGTGTGGCAAATTAAATGACTCAAAATGCTGTTTGCAAATAGATGACAATGGGAAAGTGGTGAAACAAATAACAAAAGGAATAAGAAAGTTAGCTCATGTACTGGCCCAAACATGGAAAGGATGGGAATGGGACATGTTTTCATAGTTACCTGGTAGACTATAGATTAAACAAGTGCTTTTTTTCCTCTTTTGTGCTGTAGCAACTCTAATCTTTTTACCATGCATGATGCCTTGCTTAGTACAACTTATTCAACATGTGACCGAAAGGATGCAGGTAGTAGCCGTGCCTACTGATCCAGAGATGGCTACAAAAGGACAGAAATGGATGTCACTGCAAATAATCGCAAAACCAAAAACGACCCAGGAACAGAAAATTACGTCAATGATAACTAAAGTTTGAAAAGAAACAGAAGAGAAGGGATTGAGAGGAATGACAGACTTATCTTTACAGACAAGTGGTGGGGCTGCTGCTAGATAAAACCAGCACTGAGAGATAAAAGAAACAATGGAAAGGATTCTACTGATGGATAAATGGAAAAGAAGATATTTGCCTTTACAAACAAACTGTAGGTTTGCTGATAAATGAAACTGGATATCGAAAGATGAAAGAAGCAATGGGGAAAACCCATAAATTCCATAAGGATTAAAAATTAAAGGGGACGTTATACATTAAAGGGGAATCTTAGGTATTAGGCATTCTGGGAAGTCTGTACCTCTCAAGTACCTCAACCAATGGGGAAAGAGAGAGGGAAATTGGGATAAATAGGAGGCTGCATGCACCAAAAGTTTGAGAGACCTCAGGGGAAATGCCCCACAGCCTCTCCCTTTACAGGACTCCTCTGTCTCCTTTTTGGACAGAAAGCTCTGGCGTTTGTGGATTAATTTTCCCAACAGTATCCCCTCTCTCTGGGCTGCTGGGGCTCCTGGGAATGCCAGAGGTTCCCCTCCTCTGGGCTCCCCAGCTGGCTGTCAGAGGGGCTCCAGGGGTACCGCCTGTCCGGGGCCCCCATTTCAGGGCCCCGGGGCCCCCATGTGTTAAAAATGGTTATTATATAGTTGGCTGTTCGCTAATATTAAAATGAATACTGTATGTATCATTGTACTGTATGATCTTTTAATAGAGTTTAGAAAGGTGATAAATGTATATTTCCTGATTGTAACAGTGTTAACATTAAAAAGACCAGGTTTTTTTCTCCTTGTAAAGTCTAAACAGACCAAACCAGAAGGTATGGAGGGTCACCTTGTATTCCTGCATAAAGACTGCTGACTTTCTGTTTCTTATCCAAATGAGGATAACCAAAAACCTCAGGAGAAGAATTTATGAGACCCCTGTCACCAGACGGAGTGAGGCCACCTACAGATGGATCTCCCGGATAGAAGGATTGGGGGGGAATTGAAACTGATCAAACCCAAAGAGAATGTTTGAATCATGCACTAGGGTCTATTGAATATGTACCTCAGCAATCCTTAAAACATAGAAATCTGAAAGGGTAAAGGCGTGCTGCTGGTTGGCTTTATGCCAGGCACCCTTGGCCGAGAAACTTTTGCTTTTCTGTCTCCTAATTGTCTGGGGTTTTTTATTATTTTTATTAAACTTATAAATTTTTCTAAGAAAGTGAAGCTTGTTTTTCACACGTGGGTCTCCCTTGTCCATGCTCCCAACACCACCAGGCTCCCGGGGATCCCCCTTATTGGGAGGGGAGCAGCTGCTCCTCCATGTCCTGCAGAGGCAACGCCAGCCGGCTCCAGGACGGACCGGCCACAGGCCAAGGCTGGGCCAGTTAGAAATGGTGGGAATGCCTTTGGGATAACAGATGGAAGAAAATCGTTTATGGTGTAGTTGTAACTGTGACCAGGGAAGAGCAGGGGGAGAACGTGTGAGAGGAATAACCCTGCACACACCCAGGGCAGGGCAGGAGGAGGGGCAGGAGCTGCTCCAGGGGCTGCAGCTGATTGCCCTGAGATTCCGTGGTGCAGCCCGTGCTGAGGCAGCTGGGCCCCTGCAGCCCATGGAGGGCACGGAGTGCAGAGATGCACCTGCAGGAGCCCGGGCTGGAGCAGGGGGATGCCTGAGCTGAGGCTGTGACCCCATGAGAAACCTGTGCTGGAGCAGGGACCTGGCAGGGACCTGCAAACCCGTGGACAGAGGAGCCCACGCTGGAGCAGGGTCCTGGTAGGACTTGTGAGCCCATGGAAGAGTGACCCACGTTGCAGCAGTTGGTGAAGAACTGCTGTCCATGAGAGGAACTCATGCTGGACAAGTTCATGGAGAAATGTCCCCAGGAGGGACCCCTGGCACAGCAGGGGAACGACTCCTCTCCCTGAGCAGCAGGAGAAAACATGGGATGAACTGACCAGAACCCCCATTCCCTGTCCCCCTGCACCCACTGGGGGAGGAGGAGGTAGAGCTGGGAAGGAGGGAGGGATGGGCAGAAGGTGCTTTTAAAGCTCTATTCTACTTCTCACTATCCCGCTCTGATTTTGATAGCAATAAATTCAATTAATGGCTCCAATTTCAAACCAGGTTTGCCCATGATGGCATGTGCTGAGTGATCTGTCCCAGTCCTTATCTCCAGCCATGAAGGCTTCATCCTGTTTTCTCTCTCCTGTCCATCTCTGGAGGGGAGTGAGAGAGCAGCTTTGGTGGGCGCCTGGCATCCAGCCAGGGTACACTGACTACACTTCCCTTCCTTCATTCTTCCTTTCTTTCCAGAGGTCACAGGGCAGAGGTTGAGTGGGGCTGGGATGGAGGCAGTGAAGGTGGCAGGGAGTAGCGGGGACAGGAGGCACAGGGATGTGGGACAGGCATCAGAGGGGCGCAGGCAGCTGGCAGGGGACAAGGCCTGTCCCCCTGGGCCAGCAGCAGCCCCGTGCCCTGCCCAAGGCCCTCCCAGCAGGGGCTGGGCCCCAGAGGCAGGGGGAGAGCCCAGTCCCGGGGGCGGCGTTTCTGCCCCGACCCCCGTCCAGCCCAGCCTCCCCCGTGTGCGCAGTGACCGCTGGCACGGGCTGCACTGGACAGTGGGACCTGCTGGGGACATTGAGAGCTGCCCCCACTGTGACACTGCCCTTGGCATTTCACAGGCACCAAACAAATCACAGCCAGCCCTGCCCCTTGTCATGTCCCACACACTAGGGAGCATCACAGCCAGCCCTGCTCCTTGTGCTGTCACAGGCACCAGAGCACATCCCAGCCCTGCTCCTTGTGATGTCACAGGGCCTACAACTACCCCGAGTGTGGGAAGAGCTTCCTGTGCTGCTCCAGCTCCATCCCCCATTGGAGGATCCAGGCTGGATGATCCCCAGTGACCCCCGGTGGGCAGAGCCCCGGTGATCCGTGGTGCCGGTGATCCATGTTGGGAAGACACCTGGCTGGGGGCTCCACATCCTCCTGGCCCCCCATGCCCTGGATTTTTTTCATTTCTCTTTCTCCTTTTAAAACACCAAAACCGCTTTACAAATAAAGACGTGGAAATCAGTTATAGATGGGGACATGGGGGCATCTTCCAGGGGATGTGGGGAATGCTGGGGGAGAGGGAGTTGAGGGTTCCTGGCAGGGATGTCGGGCTTGCTCAGGGCTTTGGGCTCCCCAGGCTGAGCAGATCTTGCTGCGCTGGGAGACCCCTGTGGGGGTTCTGGGGCAGCGGATCAACGACCCCCTGCCCTGGAAGTGTTGCCATGTCCCCCCTCCCAATTCCCGGTGTCTCCTGTGCAGAATACCCCTCTCCCCACTGTTCCCATGTCACCCCACTCCCAGTCCTGTCCTGCTCCCATCCCAGTCTGGATCCCATTCCCAGTTACCTTCCCTATCCCTGTCCAGCATTCTCTGTGTGGTTTCCATTCCCATATTCCCAGTCCCGTTCCTGTATTCCCTTTTCTGATCCCAGTCCCACCATCCTAATACTTACCCCGTACTCTCTCGTCGGTTGCTGTATCCCTATTACCTGTCCCATTCCCATATTCCCATCCCCGATCGTATTCCAGGGACCCTATTCCCGGTCCCTGTCCCCATTCCCGGTCCCTGTCCCCTCTCCCCAGACGCCGCCGCCATCGCTCCGCCCTCCCCCCGGCCCTCACCTGACCAGGGAAACCCCGCGCTGCTCTCGCCCACCAATCACAGCGCGCGATCGCTCCCGTGTTTCCATAACCACGCCCCATGGGTTGGCCCCGCCCAGCGCCGGCCGCAGCCGAGTCCGGGCGCTGTTTCCTCCCAGTTCCCTCCCAGCGCTCCCAGTAAGAGCCGTACTGGGAGGGAAAGCGCTCCCAGTTCCTTCCCGCTGCTCTCGGGTTCGCTGCCGGTGCTCTCAGGATAGTTCCCGCTGCTCCAAGGATCGCTCCCAGTGCTGCGTGGCGCGGGGCCGCTTTGGAACACACGCAGGGCAGAGCGCAGAGGAGGAGCGGGAGGAAGAGGAGGGACAGAAGAGGAGGAGGAAGAGGAGGAGCGGGAGCGGGAGGAAGAGGAGGGACAGAAGAGGAGGAGGAAGAGGAGGAGCGGGAGCGGGAGGAAGAGCACCGGCGGCAGCAGCACGCGGTTCCCCCGCCCGCCCGCTCAGGCCGCAGCTCCGCCGCCCCCGGCAGCATCGCCAGCCCCGGAACCCGCAGGTGAGCGGGGAGGGGGAGCTCGCCCCAAATCCATCGCGGCGTCTCCGGGAGGGTTTTTTTACGGGGCAGGGGATGTTTGGATCTTGCAGGACCCCAAAGCCGAGCCGGAAATGTCCCTGGAGGGATCTTGGGGGTCTCACGTGGCGATCGCTCGGTCCCGGCGGGCAGAGGGGCGATATCGGGTCTGGGGATCCCAGGGAGAGCCGGGGTGGAAAGCAGGAGTCCCGGAGCAGAGGGGCGACCCCCGGCAGCCTGGAGGGTTGAGGGAGCTTGGACATGAGCGGGGTCCGGGCCCCCCGAGGCTGAAAGGGGCGCTGACTTGTGCAGCTGCACTTGGGCAGTGGGACCATCTAACACAACGTGCTGAGCCCTTGTTTTCCCCACTGTGAAAAACGAGTTCAAGTCTCTTAGAAAAATTTTCAAGTTTAATAAAAATTCAAAATTAGACAATTAGGAAACAGAAAGGCAAAAATTCCAGCTGGGGTGCCTCACCAGAAAGCACACCCTTCTCTTTCAATTATTGTGTTTCAAGGATTGCTGTTTTATATATTCAATAGATATTAAAACATTCTTTTCTGTTTCAAGTATCCCCAGTCGTCTTATCTGATAGATTTATTTGTGGGTGGCTCCACTCTGTCTGGTAACATGGGTCTGATAAATCTTTCTCTTGAGGTTTTTGGTTGTTTTCATTTTGATAAAAACCCAGGAAGTTAGCAGTCTTTATGCAGGGTTAGAAGGTGACGGCCCTTCCCTCATACCTTCTGGCTTGGTCAGTTTAGATGTTACAAAGAGGAAAAAAAACCCCAGTTTTTTACTATTTTCACTATGTCACAATCAGAAAATACATTCATCATTTTTCTAAACTCTATTAATTAAAGAGAATACAGTACAATAATACATATAGCATTCATTCTAATGTTGACAAAAACCCAACTTTATAATATGCATTTCTAACACCAGCAAACCAGGATTTCCCATTCCCAAACCTTGGAGAAGGAGGAGGCTACGAGGAAGAGGAAGAGGAAGATGTCCCGGGAGCCCCCGGCAGGTGAGGAGGAAGTCAGTGCCCCTTCCCCCTCTCTCCTGCTCCATGTCCCAGCCCAGCCTGGCCCCCGGCTGCAGGACAACCCCGCTGCTGACACCGTCCTGCTGGGAATGCGTTTGGGGTGATGAACTTCCCCTTCCCTGTGGCACAGAGGCAAATCCCATCTTCTCCTTGTCCTTCCTCCCCCAGAGACAGAGATGAGGACGGAGCCCAGGGAGGACAAATCCCCACGGCAGAACCTCGTGGAGGAGGCGGTTTTGAGCAGCTCCAGCATGCAGGAATCCAATGGGGAGGAAAAGCCCCGGAGATCCCATACAAGGAGGGGCTGCAAACGCCGATCTCAGGGATCCAAGGAGGAAAGATCCACCCTGGGCCGGGGAGGCAGCCCGAGATGCCACCAGAGCTCGGCGCTAAAGGTCCCTGAGCAGCTTCATGATGGGAAGAAGCCCCACAAGTGCTCGAAATGCGCGAAGAGCTTCAGGCAGAGATACGAACTGATGAGGCACTGGAATTGCCACACGGGGGAACGGCCCTACGAGTGTGGGGAGTGTGGGAGGAGATTCAGTACAAGCTCTGGACTGACTGTGCACCGGAGGAGCCACACCGGGGAGAGGCCCTACGAGTGTGCCCAATGCGGGACGAGGTTTGTGACCAGCTCCAATCTCCTCCAGCACCAGCGGATTCACACGGATGAGAGGCCCTTCCTCTGTCCCGACTGCGGGATGAGCTTCAACCGCAAATCCACCCTCGTGACCCACCGGCGCATCCACACCGGGGTGAGGCCCTACGAGTGTCCCGAATGTGGGAAGAGCTTCAGGTCAAGCTCTGCCCTGACTGTCCACCGCAGGATCCACACCGGGGAGAAGCCCTACGAGTGTGCTGAGTGTGGGAAGAGCTTCAGGATGAGATCTCAAGTGATTGCCCACCAGTGGATTCACACGGGGGAATGGCCCTACGAGTGTGCCGAGTGTGGGAAGAACTTCAGGGTAAGAAATGAACTGATTGCCCACCAGAGGAGTCACACGGGGGAACGGCCCTACGAGTGTGCAGATTGTGGAAAGACTTTCATCTGGAGCTCGGATCTGACTGTCCACAGGAGGAGCCACACCGGGGAGAGTCCCTATAAGTGTGGGGAGTGCGGGAAGATCTTCAGCAAGAGATCAAAACTGACTGTCCACCAGAGGAATCACACGGGGGAACGGCCCTACGAGTGTGGGGAGTGTGGGAAGAGCTTCAGCCGGAACTGCTCCCTTATCCGCCACCAGATGATCCACACCGGGGAGAGGCCCTACGAGTGTGACCAGTGCAGGAAGAGGTTTCAGACCAGCTCCCATCTCCTCCTGCACCAGCGGACTCACACGGACGAGAGGCCCTTCCGCTGCCCCGACTGCGGGAAGGGTTTCAACCGCAACTGCACCCTCATTAAGCACCAGCGCATCCACACTGGGGAGAAGCCCTACGAGTGTCCCCAGTGTGGGAAGAGCTTCTCAGAGAGCTCTAACTTGACCAGACACCAACGGAGCCAGCACTGAGGGAAGCTCTGCGAGTGCCCTGAGTGTGGGAAGAGCTTCGTGCGCTGCTCCAGCTCCATCCCCCATGGGAGGATCTGTGCTGGATGACCCACAGTGAGCCCCGGTGATACGTGGTGCCGGTGATCCGTGTTGGGAAGACACCTGGCTGGGGGCTCCACATCCTCCTGGCTCCCTGTGGGCACCTGGACACATCCCCAGACCAACATCAGAAATCCATTGTGGAGAGCTGATTTGTCGACTTCTGACCCCAGAAAAATCTCACTTCTTGCATCTTCTGGTGGCATCAAGCAACGCTGCATGGCCTTGGAGGTTTTCTCCAACATAAATCCATTGTTTCAATTCTCTCTGGCCTTCGGGCATCTTCCACAGCAAACGGGGATGGACTGGATCAAAACCCACGATTTTGGAGATAGTGGGGTAGAAACCCTTTCAAAAAAGGTTCTTCCCACCCACCCAAGCACGTGGATGGTTTGCCAGCAGGGACATGTAAATCCTTTTGTTTGACCTTGAAAGGAAAAGGTTTCTGTTCGTCACTTTGAAATCCCTGACACTGAGATAAAAATAAAGGTGTTGAACTAAGGCATGAATGGGGACATGTGGGGGACACAGACATGGGTGGGGACTTGGGGAACATGGGTATGGGTGGGGACATCGGAGACATGGATGGGGACACGGAACTGGGAAAGCATCAATGCCACCACCTGTGCCCCCACAGTGTCACCAGCACCTTCATCTCGGCCATGGTAACACGCTGCCTGATGCAGTTCCTGCCACCACGTCCCCACTGTCACCACTGCAGTGTCCCAGCCAAATGTCACCCCCCACCAGGGTGGGACAGGGAATTCTTCAGCTGGGGACAAGTGGCCTAGAAGTGAGTGACAGCCACCAGGGTGTCCCAGGGCCATTGTGCTCAGGGGACCCCAACCACCCCTGGGTACAGGCTGGGGACAGGGCAAGGGTCATTGTCACCAGCGGGGTCACGTGGCCCTGCGCTGGGTGTGGAGGCAGCCCAGAGGCAGCATCCCCACAGGTGTGGTGACATTGTCCCCTGATGTGTGCCCTGGTAGCATCATGTCCCCTCCCTCTCTATGTCCCCCCATGCACCGCTGTGGCTCCCTGTCACCCCTCTGTGTGTCCCCGTCCTGCCCCGTGTGTCCCCGTCCCCCCTGTGAGTCCCTGTCCCCATCTCCCCTCTGTGTCCCCGTCCCTTCCTCTGTGTCCCTGTTCCCTGCCCGCTTTCGGGCCAAAGTCCCTGAGGTCCCAGGGCTCTGTCACTCAAGGTGTCCCTGTGTCCCACAAGATGTCCCCCTGTCCCTCAGGATGTTCCTGTGGCTGCTCCTGACCCTGAGCATCTTCACCTGTCACATCACAGGTAGGGACAACCCAGGACACCCTGTGACACTCCACAACATCCCATGACACCCTTTGTCCTCTGATCTTGGGTCCTACCCACCTTCCCTCCCACCACCATTTTGGGTCCTTTGTCCTGTTTTGGATCCTTTCTTGCTATTTCCTGTCTTTTTCCCCCTTTTTTGGATCCTTTCCCTCTTTTTCCATCCTTCCCTCCCATTTTGGGTACCTTCCCCTTGACTTGGGCACATTTTTGGGTGCACCCCCCACCTCCAACCCTCCACCTCCTGTCCCCCCAGGTGTGTCCCCAGCTGTGTCCCTAACTGTCCCCCAATGCCACAAGGACTCGGTGCTCGCCATCCTGGATGCCCTCAAGTCCCCAGGCCAGGACTGTGGATCTCCTCTTCCAGGAGATCCAGAGCATGCCCGGCTCCCAGGGGACATTGGTGGCACAAAGGCTCAGGGTTAGTGGCCTGGTGGGGTTGGTGGAAGGGGGTTTGGGGTCATCTTGGGACTGACCATGGGTTTTGTCCACTCTGCAGTGAGGAGCAGCTCCAGTTGGGGAGCCTGGGATGGACGGGGGCAAGGAGAGGTTGGACACTGGTCCAGATGGACACCAGAGCCATGGATGTCACCTGGACTCTGGTCTGGATTGTCTCTGGGCCTGCAGCCGCCCAGCCTGGAGGAGGAGGAAGAGGTGAGGGTATGAAGGAAACTCTGCCTGTTCACACTGGGAAGCTGCAACAGGAGCTGGGGCTGAGCGCGGGCAGCAGTGGAGGTACCGTGGGGGGCCGGGGATGGGGACACGGGGACAGTCCCCAAAGTCCCCCAGTGGGGGGGTGCAGTGCAGGGGGGATGCAGGGTCACACAGCATCCTCGGGGGAATGCAGGGAGGTGGAAGTCGACGGGGGTGACCCCAAAAATATCACCTTCCTCCTCCTGTAGGGTGTGGGCTACCCCCTGTTGCTCACCGAGGCTGGGAGTGTCCCACCTCAGGGACAGAAAGATGAGGCTCCACACAGCAGCAGTTCAAGGGAACAACCTTTAATTCAAAAATCTGACTCCTTTTATATACATTTGTACAAAGGTCAAGAGATTGGCTACTTCAGGTTGCCACCTCTCTAACCTGGATGGTGGACATCACCATCAATCAATTCTTCTCTCAGAGGAGAAGTATGTAAACATTCCAAAAATACACATTGTTTAGATGAAGCTGCGTGAGAATCTGCAGGAACAAAGACAGAAGGCAGAAAATTCAGGGTGACAACCCCCCACTTTGAGGTGCTGGTGACAATTTGGTGGGTGGCGGTGACAAAAAGCAGAGGTGCCACCTCGGGGATGGCACAGAGAGGGGGTCCTGTGGTGCCACCAAGTCCCCCTGCAGTGAGGGGCAGCGCAGGGTGACAAAGGGGGGGTCGGGGTGTCCCAGAGGGGCTAGAGGGGGGGGAGGTGTGGAAGTGGAAGTGTGGTTGGAGCATGTCAGAGGCTGTCCAGGGATGTGATCTGCCTCACGACTGTCTCCAAGATTGAGGACTGAGACCCCAGACTCTGAAGGGAGCCCCTGGCCTGGTTGAGGCGGAAGGTTTGCCAAGTCTCGGAGGACTGGTGTGCATCCCCATGGGAACGGAGTGCAAGAACAATGGAACTGGTCACAGTGGACTGAGCCGAGCCTGCATGTTCGAACTGGTCTGTCTGTACTGGAGGTACGGTTTGCACCTTGTTCCTGAGCACCCAACCCCGACACAGGCGGTTCCCGCTTTGGCTTTGTGCCCCTCGCTTTGATTCCCACCTTGATAAACCTATAAAAACTCTGGAGACCCCCAGCTCACTTTGTGATCACCCCACTGGAGATGATCATGTCTACAGGCATCTCTAGGCCTCGAGGACTCGTCCCTCCACGTTGGTAGCTATAATCCCCTTCCCCTCTTTTCTATCTTTCTTACTCTTCTTTATTTTTCTCCCCACTATCACATTTGTTGGCACTAAATAAAGGTGCATTTTTGATTGAGTAAACTGAGTTGTCCCCCGCTGTGTCTTTTGCGCTCTGAGATCCCTAAAACGAACCATCAGGTCCCCGCATGTGTTTGCGGACCCTGACAGGGGGACACAGGCATGGGTGGAGACATGGAGGACATGGATGGGGACACAGACATAGATGGGGCCATAGTGGGACATGGACATTGATAGGGACATTGGGGACATGGATGGGGACACGGAACTGGGAAAGCATCAATGACACCACCTGTGCCACCACAGTGCCACCAGCACCTTCATCTCGGCCATGGCGAAGCGCTGCCCGATGCAGTTCCTGCCACCACGTCCCCACTGTCACCACTGCAGTGTCCCAGTCAAATGTCACCCCCCACCAGGGTGGGACAGGGAATTCTTCAGCTGGGGACAAGTGGCCCAGAAGCAAATGACAGCCACCAGGGTGTCCCAGGGCCATTGTGCTCAGGGCACCCCAACCACCCCTGGGTACAGGCTGGGGACAGGGCAAGGGTCAGTGTCAGCCACAGGGTCACATGGCCCCATGCCAGGTGTCACCTGAGGCATCCTGGTGGGAGTGTCCCAGCAGTTGTGGTGACATTGTCCCCTGATGTGTGTCCTGGAGGCATCGTGTCCCCTCCCTCCATATGTCCTCATCCCTCGCTGTGGCTCCTTGTCACCCCTTCGTGTGTCCCTGTCCCCCCTGTCAGTCCCTGTCCCATCTCCCCTATGTGTCCCAATCCCCGTCCCTGTCCCCATTCCCAATCCCATTCCTGGTCCCTGTCACCATTCCCAATCCCTGTCACCATTCCTGGTCCCTATCCCCATCCCCGCTCCATTCCTGGTCCCAGTCCCATATTCCCTGTCCCATTCACTATCCCATTCGCATATTCTTGGTCCCACTCCCAATCCCTGTCCCCATTCCCGGTCTCATTCCAAGTCCCTTTCTCATATTTTCAATCCCACTGCCTCTCCTGGTCCCTTTCTCGGTCTCTGTCCCCTATTCCTGCTCCCATTCCCAGTGCCAGTCCCAATTCACGGTTCCATTCCCGATCCCTGTCCCCATTCCTGGGACGATTCTCAGTCGCTGTCCCCAGTTCCCGGTCCCATTCCCCATCCTTGTCCCCATTCCGGACTCCGGTCCCGTATTTCCGGGGACATTCTTGGTCTCGGTCCCACAGTACCGCTCCCTATCCCGATTTCCGGTGCCCATCCACATTCCCGGTCCCTGTCCATATTTGCTATCTCCATTCCCTGTCCCTTTTCCCGGTCCTTGTCCACATTCCCGATCCCTGTCTCCATTCGCTGTCTCCATAACACGTCCCTGTCCCCAACCCCGTCCCCATTCCCGGTCCCTGTCCCCTCTCACCGGACGCCGCCGCCATCGCTCCGGCCTCCCCCCGGCCCTCACCTGACCAGGGAAACCCCGCGCTGCTCTCCACCACCAATCACAGCGCGCGATCGCTCCCGTATTTGCATAACCACGCCCCATGTGTTGGCCCCGCCCAGCGCCGGCTGCAGCCGAGTCCGGGCGCTGTTTCCTCCCAGTTCCCTCCCAGTGCTCCCAGTAAGAGCCATACTGGGAGGGAAAGCGCTCCCAGTTCCTTCCCGGGGCTCTCAGGACCGCTCCCGGTGCTCTCAGGATCGCTCCCGGTGCCGCGTGGGGCGGGGCACGCTTTGGAACCCGCTAGGGCAGAGAGCGGCTGATTTGGGTGTCGGCACCGCCCGGGCCGGGCTGGGAGCGGAGGAGGAGCGGGAGGAAGAGGAGGGACAGAGGAGGAGGACAACGAAAGGGAAAGAGAAAGACCGGAGCGGTAGGAAGAGGAGGAAGAGGAACAGGAGGGAGAGAGGAGGAGGAAAAGGAGGAGCGACAGGAAGAGGAGGAGCAGCAGCAGCACGCGTTCACCGCCCGCCCGCCCGCTGAGCCCGCAGCTCCTCCGGCACCGCCGGCATCGCCCCCCCAGGAACCCGCAGGTGAGCGGGAATGGGGACCTCGCACCAAATTCACCGGGAGGGTTTCCGGGAGGGTTTTTTTACGGGGCAGGGGTTGTTTGGATCTTCCAGGACCCAAAGCGGAGCCGGAAATGGCCCTGGAGGGATCTTGGCTTGTCCCACGTGGCGATCGCCCGGTCCTGGCGGGCAAAGCCTGGAGATGAGCGGGATCCGGGCCCCCGAGGCTGAAAGGGGCGCTGACTTCTGCAGCTGCACTTGGGCAGCAGGACCATGAAATCCAACGCGCTCAGCCCTTGTTTTTCCCCCCAAAACAAGGTTTCCTATTCCCAAACCTGGGCCCGATGGAGAAGAAGGACACGAGGAAGAGGAAGATGTTGCGGGAGCCCCAGGCAGGTGAGGAGGAAGTCAGTGCCCCTTTCCCCCTCTCTCCTGCTCCATCTCCCAGCCCAGCCTGGCCCCCGGGTGCAGGATCACCCCGCTGCCAACGCCCTTCTGCGTGGGATGCACTGAAGGGATCTCCTTCCCTTTCCCTGTGGCCCGGAGGCAAATCTCATCCTCTCTTTTCCTTCCTCCCCCAGACAAAGGGCTGAGGATGCAGCCCAGGGAGGACAAATCCCCACAGCAGAACCTCATTGAAGAGGCCGTTTTGAGCAGCTCCAGGGTTCAGGAATCCAATGGGGAGGAAAAGCCCTGGAGATCCCGCACGAGGAGGGGCTGCAAACGCAGATCTCGGGGTACTGAGGAGGAAAGATCCACCCTGGGCCGGGGAGGCAGACGGAGCTCGGAGCTGGGGGTCCCTCAGCAGCTTCAGGATGGTAAGAAGCCCCACAAGTGCTCAAAATGTGAGAAGAGCTTCAGCCAGAGATCCGAACTGATGAGGCACTGGAGGATCCACACAGGAGAACGGCCCTACGAGTGTGGGGAGTGTGGGAAGAGCTTCACTTTTAGATCCAACCTTACTGTCCATCAGAGGAGCCACACCGGGGAGAGGCCCTACGAGTGTGATCAATGCAGGAAGAGGTTTAAGACCAGCTCCAAACTCCTCCTGCACCGGCGCATTCACACGGGTGAGAGGCCCTTCCGCTGCCCGGACTGTGGGGTGGGTTTCAAGGACGGCTCCGCCCTCATCAAGCACCGGCGCATCCACACAGGGGAGAAACCCTACGAGTGTCCTGAGTGTGGGAAGAGCTTCAGACACAGCTCCCATCTGACTTCTCACAGAAGGAGCCACACGGGTGAACGGCCCTACAAGTGTGGGGAGTGTGGGAAGAGCTTCAGCCAGCGCTCCCACCTGACTGTCCACCAGAAGAGCCACACCGGGGAGAAACCCTACAAATGTGACCAATGCAGGATGAGGTTTCGGACCTGCACAAGTCTCCTCAAGCACCAGCGGATTCACACGGATGAGAGGCCCTTCCACTGCCCCGACTGCGGGAAAGGCTTCAAGAGAAACTGCCACCTCATCATCCACCAGCGCATCCACTCTGGGGAGAGGCCCTATGAGTGTTCTGAGTGTGGGAAAAGCTTCAGAGACAGCTCTGCCCTGATTGTCCACGAGAGGACCCACACAGGGGCACGGCCCTATGAGTGTGGGGAGTGTGGGAAGAGCTTCACCCAGAGCTCCCACCTGATTGTCCACCAGAGGAATCACACTGGGGAGAGGCCCTACGAGTGTGACCAATGTAGGAAGCGGTTTCCCACCAGCTCCAGTCTCCTCCTGCACCAGCGGATTCACACGGATGAGAGGCCCTTCCGCTGCCCTGACTGCGGGAAGGGTTTCAGGTACAACTCCCACCTCATCATCCACCGGCGCATCCACACTGGGGAGAGGCCCTACAAGTGTCCCAAGTGTGATAAGAGCTTTTCCAAGAGCTCTCACTTGACCCAACACCAACGGAGCCAGCACTGAGGGAAGCCCTGCGAGCGCCCTGAGTGCGGTAAGAGCTTTGCGCTGTGCTCCAGGTCGATCCCCCATGGGAGGATCCACAATGGATGATCCCCAGTGACCCCCCGGTGTGCAGAGCCTCAGTGATCCGTGGTGCTGGTGATCCGTGTTGGGAAGACACCTGGCTGGGGGCTCCACATCCTCCTGGCTTCTCGTGGCCAGAATTTTCTGTTCATTTCTCTTTGTCCTTTCAAAACACCCAAAACCAGGGTAAAAATAAAGATTTTGAACTAAGACATGGATGGGGATATGGGGGGATCATCCAGGGGATGTGGGAGATGCTGGGGGTGAGGGAGTTGAGGGTTCCTGGCAGGGACTTGGGGGTCACTCAGGGCTTTTGGCACCCCAGGCCAAGCAGCTCCGGCTGCACTGGAGGACCTGGGCCGAGGTTCTGTGGCAAGGACCCCCTGCACTGGAACTGTCCCCATGTCCCCTGTCCTGGTTCCCGGTATCCAGTGTCCAGGATTTCCCTTTCCCCACTGTCATTCCCCTTGACTTGAGCTCATTGCTGTGTCATTCCACTTTCAGTCCTATCCTGCTCCCATCCCAGTCCGGACCCCATTCCTGTTTACTGTTCCTGTCCTGTATTCTCTGTCTTGCCATTCCCATATTCTCAGTCCCATATTCCCTGCCCCGTTCCTGTTTTGGTATTCCTAGTCCCTTTGCCTGGCCTGCTGCCCGGCCTGCATTTCCATTTCTATATTCCCAGTCCTGTTCCTGTATTCCAGTTCACAGTCCCGTTGCTGTGTTCTCCTTTCGGATCCCGGTCCCACCTTCCTAATTCCCATCCCATCTTCTCTCTCCAGTTGCTGTTTCCTTGTTCTCTGTCCTCTTCCCATATTCCCATCCTCGAGCCCATTCAAGGTCCCATATTCCTGTACTACCATATTCCCAGTAATACTCCCAGATTCCCATTCCCAGTCCCTGTCTCCATTCTTGGTCCCTGTCTTGTATTCTCTGTCCCATTCCCAGCCCCAGTCCAGAATTCCTGGTCCCATTCTTGGTCCCTGTCCCCATTCTGTGTATCTTTCCAAGTCCCTGTCTCATATTTCCAGTATTCCTGTGTTCCTGGTGCCTGTCCCCATTCCCAGTCTCATTCCCAGGCCCTGTCCTGTATTCCCTGTCCCATTCTTAGTCCCTGTCTCCATGCCCAATATCGTGCCCAGTGGCTGTCTTGTATTTCCAGTCCCATTCCTGCTCCCCGACCGTATTCCAAATGCATGTCCCCATTTCCGATCCCTGTCCCCATTCCCAGTCCCTGTCCCCATTCCCGGTGCCATTCCCCAGGGCCGCCTCTCACACGGGGCCCTGAGGGCTCCACAGCTCGGGCTGCCTGTGGCACACGAACCCTTCAGCCCTGCTGCTGTCCTTGGCCGGCTGCACAGAGCACAAGGCTTTGGCCATTTCTCACAGGCCCCCGGCTGGCCAGAGCAGCCCCTCCTGCCAGCACCCGCTGTGCCTCAGAGCCCTCCCTCATGCTGGGGACATGGAGGGGACACGGGCCTGCAGGAGCCTCCTGTTCTTGGCACAGGAGCAAGGCTGCAGCTCCAGCCTTTGGGCCCTGGGCCGCAGCAGCCCAGGGGAGGCCCAGCTGCAGAGCTCGCAGCCCCGGATGTGTTTCACTGCAAGGCTTTGGAACACTGTTATGGGGAATGTCTGCATAAAAAACTTCTTGCTAAAAATAAAGTAATATAAAAATGAGAAAACAGAGATTCCGGGAAAGCTTACCTGCATCTCTGCATCTGTGAGGGGACGGGGGGCTCCTAAATAGAGAAAAGAAATCAGCAACAGAAAGAGGAGTTGCAACCACGGAGATGGGCCATCAAGGGTGATTAATGAAAGATAAGGCGATAAGACGCCGCTCCTCAAGACTGATCGAAACAATATTGCCTTCTCAGAAATCTCATCAATTCTTGGCCTCTGCCAGGAAACTTATTCAGGAGGACTGGAGTCTCAAAAGAAGACACATGAATATACGATCTGAGCAACGGTAGACAAAGGATCCCTGCCTCGGGGAAAATCAACTGCATAAAAACTGGACTCTTGTTGGCGGATTTGTGAACGAGGGAGGATAAGTGCGACAGAGGCCTGTCCTAGCGTTCACCCAGTGTCGATCCCGGGAACGGGACTGTCCTTTTTTCGTGGCTTTCCGTGTTCGCTGTTACGCGAAATTTTTTTTTTAAAATTTTTTTTTATTTTTCAAATCCGGCTGTCTCATTTATACCAACACTAATCCCCATCCCATATTCTGTCTCCGCAGAGAGGAGTTTCTCTGCAGTTTCCATATTCCCTGGCCCGTTCCCATATTCCCATTACGGGACCCATGCCCGTCCCCATTCCCGCTCCCTGTCTCCATCCACGGTCCCATTCCCGGTGCCCTCTCACCGGCCGCCGCCGCCATCGCTCCGGCCCACCTCCCCTCACGGCCCTCACGTTACTGGGGAAACGCCCGCGCTGCTCCCGCCCGCCAATGACAGAGCGCGATCGCTCCTGTATTTGCATAACCCCGCCCTTCAGCTCAGCCCCGCCCAGTTCCGGCCGTAGCCGAGTCCGGGCGCTGTTTCCTCCCAGTTCCCTCCCAGCGCTCCCAGTAAGAGCCATACTGGGAGGGAAAGCGCTCCCAGTTCCTTCCCGCTGCTCTCAGGACCTCTCCCGGTGCTTCCAGGATCGCTCCCGGTGCCGCGCGGAGCGGGGCCGCTTTGGAACCTCCCAAGCCAGAGCGCGGCTGCTTTTGGGTGTCGGCACCGCCCGGGTAGGGCTGGGAGCGGACGCGGAGCGGGAGGAAGAGGAGGGACAGAGGAGGAGGAGAACAAAGGCAGGAGCGCCAGGAAAGGAAGGAGCAGGAAAAGGACGGAGAGAGGAAGAAGAGGAGGCAGAAGACGAGTACTAGGACCAGGCCGCGGTTCCCCCGCCCGCCCTCTCAGGCCGCAGCTTCCCCGGCTCCCGCAGCATCGCCTTCACTGGAACCCGCAGGTGAGCAGCGAGGGGGAGCTCGCCCCCAATCCATTGGGGGGCTCTCGGGGAGGGTTTTTTTCCGGGGCAGGGGATGTTTGGATCTTGCAGGACCCTAAAGCCGAGCCGCTGGAAATGGCCTTGGACGGATCTTGGGGGGTTCCACGTGGCGATCGCCCGGTCCCGGCGGGCAGAGGGGCGATATCGGGTTTGGGGATGAAAAGGAGGAGTCCCGGAGCGGGGAGAGCGCAGAGGGGCGATCCCGGAGCCGGGGGACCCCGGCAGCCTGGAGGGATGGGGGAGCTTGGACCTGAGCGGGGTCCGGGCCCCCGAGGCTGAAAGGGGCGCTGATTTCTGCACCTGCACTTGGGCAGCAGGACCATCAAAGCCAACGCGCTCAGCCCTTGTTTTCCCCCGGAAACCAGGATTACCATTTCCATTCCAAAAACCTAAGCCCGATGGAGGAGGAGGAGGCCTCGAGGAATAGGAAGATGGCCTGGGAACACCAGGCAGGTGAGGAGGAAGTCACTGTCCCTTTCTGCCTTTCTCGTGCTCTGTTTCCCAGCCCAGCCTGGCCCCCGGCTGCAGGATAACTCCGCTGCGAACGCTGTCCTGCTGGGGATGCACTGAGGGGATGTCCTTCCCCTTCCCTAATCTCATCCTCTCCTTGTCCTTCCTCCCCCAGACATGGAGCTGAGGACGGAGCCCAGGGAGGACAAATCCCCGCAGCAGAACCTTGTAGAAGAGGCCATTTTGAGCGATTCAAGGGCGGCGGAATTCAACGGGGAAGAAAAGCCCCAGAGATTGCACACGAGGAGGGGCAGCAAAGACAGATCACGGAGGTCTGCGGAGGAAAGATCCACCCTGGGCTGGAGAGGTGGCTGGAGATGCAGCTGGAGCACAGAGCTGGGGGTCCCTGAGCAGCTTCAGGATGGGGAAAAGCCCCACAAGTGCTTGAAATGTGAGAAGAGCTTCAGCCAGAGATCCCACCTGATCAGCCACTGGAGAATCCACACAGGAGAACAACTGTACAAGTGTGATCAATGCAGGAAGAGTTTTCAGACAAACTCCCATCTCCTCAGTCATCTGCGGATTCACACGGATGAGAGGCCCTTCCTCTGCCCGCACTGTGGGATGAGCTTCAAGTACAACTCAGCCCTCATCAACCACCAGCGCATCCACACAGGGGAGAGGCCCTACGAGTGTCCCGAGTGTGGGAAGAGCTTTTCACAGAGCTCCACGCTGACTGCCCATCAGAGAATCCACACAGGGGAGCGGCCCTACGAGTGTGTGCAGTGTAGGAAGGGCTTCAAGACGAGTTCTGAATTGATCATCCACCAGCGGGTGCACACGGGGGAACGGCCCTATAAGTGTGGGGAGTGTGGTCAGAGCTACACCCGGAGCTGCCACTTGATCCGCCACCAGAGGAGCCACAAGGGCTCTACAGCCTACAAGGAACGCCCCTACAAGTGTGGGGAGTGTGGGAAGACCTACAGGTCAAACTCCGAACTGACTGTCCACCAAAGGACCCACACCGGGGAACGGCCGTACGAGTGTGGGGAGTGTGGGAAGAGATTCATGTCGAAGTCCCACCTTATCTACCACCAGAAGATCCACACCGGGGAGAGGCCCTACGAGTGTGACCAGTGCAGGAAGAGGTTTCGGAATAGCTCCGGTCTCATCCTGCACCAGCAGATTCACACGGATGAGAGGCCCTTCCGCTGTCCTGACTGCGGGAAGGGCTTCACCCGCAACTGCACCCTCATCAGACACAGGTGTACCCACATTGGGTAGTGGCCCTACAAGTGTCCCCAGTGTGGGAAGAGCTTCTTACAGAGCTCTCACTTGACCAGACACCAATGGAGCCACCACTAGGAGAAGCCCTGCGAGTGCCCTGAGTACGGGAAGAGCTTTGTGTGCTGCTCCAGCTCCATCCCCCATGGGAGGATCCATGCTGGATAATCCCCAGTGACCCCCAGTCACCAGAGCCCCGGTGATCCATGGTGCCAGTGATCCGTGTTGGGAAGACACCTGGCTGGGGGCTCCACATCCTCCTGGCTTCTCGTGGGCACCTGGACACATCCACCGACCAACATCAGAAATCCATTGTGGAGAACAGATGTGTTGACTTGTGACCGCGGAAAAATCTCACTTCTTGCATCTTCTGGTGGCATCAAGCAACGCTGCATGGCCTTGGAGGTCTTCTCCAACATAAATCCATCATTTCAATTCTCTCTGACCCAAGAGCATCTTCCACAGCAAACGGGTATGGACTGGGGGAAAACCCATGATTGTGGAGACAGTGAGGTGGAAACCCTTTCAAAAAAGGTTCTTCCCACCCACCCAAACATGGGGATGCTCTGCCAGCAGGGACACGTAAATCCTTTTGTTTTGGCCTTGATACGAAAAGGTTTCTGTTCATCCCTTTGAAAGCCCTGAAACTGGGGTAAAAATAAAAAGGTTGAACTAAGGCATGGATGGGGACATGTGGGGGACAGTGATATGAGTGGGGCAATGGGGAGACATGGACTTTGGTGAAGACATGAGGGACATGGATGGGGCCACAGACATGGATGGGGCCATTGGACGACATGGGTGGGGACATCAGGGAGATGAACTGGGACAGCATCAATGCCACCACCTGTGCCACCACAGTGCAGCCAGCACCTTCATCTCGGCCATGGTAACACATTGCCTGATACAGTCCCTGCCACCACGTCCCCACTGGCACCACTGGGGTGTCCCAGATGAATATCACCCCCACCAGGGTGGGACAGGGAACTTGTTCATCTGGGGACAAGTGGCCTGGAAGTGAGTGACAGCCACCAGGGTGTCACAGGGCCATTGGGCTCAGGGGACCCCAACCAACCTTGAGTACAGGCTGGGGACAGGGCAAGGGTCAGTGTCACCAGCAGGGTCATGTAGCCCAATGCTCGTTGTCACAGGAGGCATCCTGGTGGCAGCATCCCCACAGGTGTGGTGGCATTGTCCCCTAATGTGTGTTCTGGTGGTCCCCATCCCCCACCATGACTCCCTGTCACCCCTCTGTGTGTCCCTGTCCTGCCCCGTGGGTCCCTTTCCCCCCTGTGACTCCCTGTCCCCCACCCCTAGTGCGCCCAAAGTCCCTCAGGTCTCAGGGCCGTGTCCCTCAAGGTGTCCTCATGTGTCGCAGGGTGTCCCTGTGTCCCTCAGAATGTTCCCGTGGCTGCTCCTGATGCTGAGCATTTTCACCTGTCCTCTCACTGGTAGGGACATTCCACAACAGCCTGTGACACTCCACGACATCCCATGACACCCTTTGTCCTCTGATTTTGGGTCCTTTCCCCTATACTGTGGGAAAAGGGAGTGAAGGTGGCAGGGAGTAGCGGGGACAGGAGGCACAGGGATGTGGGACAGGCATCAGAGGGGCGCAGGCAGCTGGCAGGGGACAAGGCCTGTCCCCCTGGGCCAGCAGCAGCCCCGTGCCCTGCCCAAGGCCCTCCCAGCAGGGGCTGGGCCCCAGAGGCAGGGGGAGAGCCCAGTCCCGGGGGCGGCGTTTCTGCCCCGACCCCCGTCCAGCCCAGCCTCCCCCGTGTGCGCAGTGACCGCTGGCACGGGCTGCACTGGACAGTGGGACCTGCTGGGGACATTGAGAGCTGTCCCCACTGTGACACTGCCCTTGGCATTTCACAGGCACCAAACAAATCACAGCCAGCTCTGCTTCTTGTGCTCTCAAAGACTGTATGAGTGTTCAAAGGGTGGGAAGAACTTCTCACAGAGCTCTCACTTGACCAGACACCATCAGAGGTACCACCAAGGGAAGCCCTGCGAGTGCCCTGAGTGTTGGAAGAGCTTCATGCGCTGCTCCAGCTCCATCTCCCATGGGAGGATCCGAGCTGGATGATCTCCAGTGACCCCCAGTGGGCAGAGACCCGGTGATCAGTGTTGGGAAGATGGATCACCTGGCTGTGGGCTCCACATACTGCTGGCTTTCCGTGGCCTGGATTCTCTTTTCATTTCTCTTTGTCCTTTCAAAACCGCCATAACTGGGGTAAAAATAAAGATTTTGAACCAAGTTGTGAATGTGGACATGGGGGCATCTTCCAGGGGATGTGGGGAATGCTGGGTGCAAGGGAGTTGAGGGTTCCTGGCAGGGACTTGGGAGTTGCTCAGGGCTTTGGGCTCCCCAGGCTGAGTGGCTTTGGCTGAGCTGGGAGACCCTGGTGGAGGTTCTGGGGCAGCTGATCAAGGACCCCCTGCCCTGGAACTCTCCCCATGTCATCCCGTCCCAGTTCTGGGTGTCCCCTGTCCAGGATCACCTCTCCCCACTGTCACTCCTCTTTCCCCCTGCCCATTCCTGTGTCACCCCACTCCTGGTTCCATCCTGCTCCCATCCCAGTCCAGATCCTATTCCTGGTCTCATTCCCTGTCCTGGTCCCATATTCTCTGTTTGGCTGCCATTCCCGTATTCCCAGTCCCATATTCCCTGCCCTGCTCCTGTTCTCGTATTTCTGGTCCCCCTGCTGATCCCACATTTTTATTTCTATATTCCCTGTTGTGTTCCCATATTCCCATTCCAAGTCCCATTCCTGTCTTCCTATTTCCAGTCCTGGTCCCATCTTCCTAATCCCCATCCCATATTGTCTCTCTAGTTCCTGTTTCCATTGTCTCTGTCCTGTTCCTATATTCCCATCCCAGGTCACATTCCACATCCCTCCCCCAGATTCCCAGTCCCTGTCCCCATTCCCAGTCCCATTCCCAGACCCTGTTCCCATTCCTGGTCCCAATCCTGGTCCCTGTCCCCATTCCTGGTCCCAATCCCTGTTGCTGTTTCCTATTCCCAATCCCAGTCTCATTCCTGGTACTAGTCTTGGTCCCTGTCACCTATTCCTGGTCTGTCTCCATTCCTGGCCCTGTCCCATATTCCAGGCCCCATTCCCAGTCCCTGTCCCCATTCTCCATCCCTGTCCCCATTCCCAACCCCATTCTCAGTTGCTGTCCCCTATTCCCAATCACAGTCCCCATTCCTAATCCCAGTCCTGTATTTTTGGTCCCATTCCCGGTCCCAGTCCCCTTTCCAATCCCATTCTCGGTCCCTGTTTCCTATCCCCAGTCCCATTCGCATTCCTGGTCCGATCACCAGTTCCATTCCTAGTCCCTGTCCCCATTCCTGGTCACAGTCCCGTATTCCTGGTCCTATTCCCAGTGCCATTCCCCAGGGCCGCCTCTCACACGGGGCCCTGAGGGCTCCACAGCTCGGGCTGCCTGTGGCACACGAACCCTTCAGCCCTGCTGCTGTCCTTGGCCGGCTGCACAGAGCACAAGGCTTTGGCCATTTCTCACAGGCCCCCGGCTGGCCAGAGCAGCCCCTCCTGCCAGCACCCGCTGTGCCTCAGAGCCCTCCCTCATGCTGGGGACATGGAGGGGACACGGGCCTGCAGGAGCCTCCTGTTCTTGGCACAGGAGCAAGGCTGCAGCTCCAGCCTTTGGGCCCTGGGCCGCAGCAGCCCAGGGGAGGCCCCGCTGCAGAGCTCGCAGCCCTGAATGTGTTTTACTGCAAATCCCCATCCCATATCCTCTCTGCGGTCGCTGTTGCCATATTCCCGGTCCCGTTCCCATATTGCCATCACAGGTCCCATCCCCGTCCCCAACCCCGGGACCTCTTCCCATTTCCTGTAAAATTCTCGCTCCCTGTCCCGGTCCCCTCTCACCGGACGCCGCCGCCATCGCTCCGGTCCCCCCAGACCGCACCTCACCGAGGAAATCCCGCGCTGCTCCCGCCCACCAATCACAGCACGCGATCGCTCCTGTATTTGCATAGCCACGCCCTGTGGTTCGGCCCCACCCAGCGCCGGCTGCAGCCGAGTCTGGGCGCTGTTTCCTCCCAGTTCCCTCCCAGTATCGCTCTTATTGGGAGGGAAAGCGCTTCCAATTCTTTCCCGCTGCTCCCAGGATCGCTCCTGGTCCTCTTAGTATCGATCCCAGTGCCGCGCCGGGCTGGGCCGCTTTGGAACCTCCCTCGGGCCGAGCGCGGCTGCTTTTGGGTGTCGGCACCGCCCGGGCCAGGCTGGGAGCGGAAGAGGAATAACAGAGGAGGAGGACAAGGGAAGGCAGGAGCGGGAGGAAGAGGAGGAGCAGGAACACGAGGGACAGAAGAGGAGGAGGAGGAACAGGAGGAGCTGGAGGAGAAGCAGCAAACAAACACCACGCGGTTCCCCGGCCGACCGGCTCAGGCCGGATCCCGCAGCATCACCCCCCTCAGGGAACCCGCAGGTGAGCAGGGATGGGGAACTCGCCCCAAATCCATCGGGGTGTCTCCGGGAGGGCTTTTTTTTCGGGGCAGGAGATGTTTGGATCTTGCACTGAGATCTCACTGAGCTCAAAACTGAGCTGGAAATGGCCCTGGAGGGATCTTGGTGGGTCCCACTTGGCGATCGCCCGGTATCGGTGGGCAGAGGGGTGATATCCTGTTTGGTGATCCTCGGGAGAACCGGGAGGGAACTTTGGAGCCCTGGAACGGGGAGAGCGCAGAGGGGCGATCCTGGAGCCGGCGGACCCCAGCAGCCTGGAGTGGGGGGGAGCATGGAGATGAGCGGGGTCCGGGCCCCCGAGGCTGAAAGGGGCGCTGACTTCTGCAGCTGCACTTGGGCCGCGGGACCATCAAACCCAACGCGCTCAGCCCTTGTTTTCCCCTGCAAACCAGGATTTCCCATTCCCAAACCCTGAAAATAAGAGGGAAGTCCCATTCCTATCTCAAACATTGGCCAGATGGAGGAGGAAGAGGCTGTGATGAAAAGGGAGATGCCCCGGGAGCCCCAGGCAGGTGAGGGGGAAGTCACTGCCCTTTTCCTCTTCTCTCTTGGTCCATCTCCCAGCCCAGCCTGGCCACCAGCTGCAAGACAACCCCTCTGCCAAAGGCATCCTCCTGGGAACGTGTTGGAGGGATCTCCTTCCCCTTCCCTGTAGCACGGCAGCAAATCCCATCCTCTCCTTGTCCTTCCTCCCCCTGAGACAGAGCTGAGGACAGAGACCAGGGAGGAGAAATCCCCACGGCAGAACCTTGTTACCATTTTCAGTGGCTCCATGGTGCAGGAATCCAACTGGGAGGAAAAGTGCCGAAGATCTTGCACAAAGAGTGGCTGCAAACTCAGATCATGGGGATCAGAGAAGGAAAGACTCACGCTGGGCCGGGGAGACGGCCAGAGATGCAGCCACAGCTTGGAGCTGGGGGTCCATGAGCAGCTTCACAATGGCAAGAATCCCCACAAGTGCTCAAAATGTGAGAAGAGCTTCACCAAGAGATGCTCCCTGATCCGCCACTTCATAATCCACCTTGGTGTATGGCCCTATGAGTGTGGGGAGTGTGGGAAGGGCTTCAGGTCAAACTCTGAACTGATCATCCACCAGAGAAGCCACATGGGGGAACAGCCCTATGAGTGTGACCAATGCAGGAAGAGGTTTCCCAGCAGCTCCCGTCTCCTCCTGCACCAGCGGATTCACACAGATGAGAGGCCCTTCCGCTGCCCCGACTGTGGGATGGGCTTCAAGCACAACTCCGTCCTCACCAGCCACCGGCGCATCCACACCGGGGAACGTCCCTATGAGTGTCCCGAGTGTGGGAAGAGGTTCTCACAGAGCTCCACCTTAACTGGCCACCAGAGGAGCCACACTGGGGAACGGCCCTATGAGTGTGGGGAGTGTGGGAAGAGCTTCAGCCGGAGCTCCACCCTGACTGCCCACCAGCGGAGCCACACTGGTGAGAGACTCTACGAGTGTGACAAGTGTGGGAAGAGCTTTAGCAGGAGCTACCACCTGACCTGCCACCATAGGTGCCACAAGGGGGAACGGCCCTATGAGTGTGCAGACTGTGGGAAGAGCTTTATCCACAGCTCCCACCTGATGCTCCATCAGAGAATCCACTCAGGGTATAGGCCCTTTGAGTGTGGAAAGTGTGGGAAGAGCTTCACCCAGAGGTCCCACCTGACTGTCCATCAGAGGAGCCACACAGGGGAGAGGCCCTACAAGTGTGATGTATGCAGGAAGATGTTTCAGACCAGCTCCAATCTCCTCAAGCACCAGCGGATTCACACAGATGAGAGGCCCTTCCGCTGCCCCGACTGTGGGAAGGGCTTCAGGTACAACTCCAAACTTGTCAACCATCAGCGCACCCACACCGGGGAGAGGCCCTACAAGTGTCCTGAGTGTGGGAAGAGCTTCTCAAAGAGGTCTCATTTGACCAGACACCAAGAGAGGCACCACTAAGGGAAGACCAGCCAGTGCCCCGAGTGCAGGAAGAGCTTTGTGCGCTGCTCCAGCTCCATCCCCCATGGGAGGATCCACACTGGATGATCCCCAGTGACCCCTGGTGGGCAGACCCTGGTGATCCCTGGTGCTGGTGATCCGTGTTGGGAAGACACCTGGCTGGGGGCTCCACATCCTCCTGGCTCCCCGTGAGCACCTGGACACATCCACAGACCAACATCAGAAATCCATTGTGGAGAGCTGATTTGTCTACTTCTGACCCCACAAAAATTTCTTTCTGCCTCTTCTGGTGACATCAAGCAAAGCTGCATGGCCTTGGAAGTCTTCTCCAACATTAATCCATAGTTTCATTTGTCTCTGGCCCATGGGCATCTTCCACGGCCAATGGGGTCAGACCAGGTCAAAACTCACAATTGTGGAGACAGTGGCGTGGAAACCCCTCCAAAAAAGGTTCTTCCCACCCACTCAAGCACGTGGATGCTCTGATGGCAGGGACACGTAAATCCTTTTGTTTTGGCCTTGAAACGAAAAGGTTTCTGTTCATCCCTAGAAAGCCCTAAAATTGGGGTAAAAATAAATATGTTGAAATGCGACATGGATGGGAATTTGTGGGGGACAATGACATGGGTGAGGACATGGATGGGGACAATGACATGGGTGAGGACATGGATGGGGACATAGACATGGATATGGACATGAAGTGGGACAGCACCAATGCCATCACCTGTGCCACCACAGTGCCACCAGCACCTTCATCTCAGCCATTGTGAAGTGCTGCCTGATGCAGTTCCTGCCCCCACGTCCCCACTGTCACCACCACGGTGTCCCAGCCGAATGTCACCCATCACCAGAGCAAGACAGGGAGACAGACACAAGCGGCTCAAAAGTGAGTGAAAGCCACCAGGGTGTCCCAGGGCCCCTGCACACAGGGGATCCCAACCACTGCTGGGCACAGGGCAGGGGTCAGTGTCACCCATGGGGTCACATAGCCCAGTTCTGGTTCTCACTAGAGGCATCCTTGTGGCAGCATCCACACAGGTGATACTGTCTCCTGATGTGAGTCCTGGTGGCATTGTGTCCCCTGCCCTTCTGTACATTCCCACACCCTGCCATATCTCCCTGTCACCCCTTTGTGTCCCTGTCCCCCACCCCCTTTGGTCCAAAGTCCCCAAGGTCCCGGGGACATGTCCCGCAAGGTGTCCCCCTGTCCCTCAGGATTTTCCCATAGCTGCTCCTGATGCAGAACATCTTCACCTGTCCCATCACAGGTAGGGACATCCCATAGCACATTTTGTCCTCTGATTTTGGGTTCTTCCCCCCAATATTCTGGGTCCTTTCCCCCTCTTTTTGGTCTGTTCCCTCCTGTTTTGGATCCTTTCCCTCTTTTCCCATCCTTTTTCTTAATTTTAGGCACTCTTCTCTTTGGCACATTTTTGGGTGCATCACTCCCACCTCTAACCCTCACCCTCCAGCCCCTGTCCCTCCAGGCGTGTCCCCAGGTGTGTTCCCAACTGTCCCCCCATGCCACATGGACTCGGTGCTCGCCATCCTGGATGCCCTCAAGTCTCCAGGCCAGGACTGTGGATCTCCTCTTCCAGGAGATCCACAGAGCTGGACCGGCTTCCAGGGGACACTGGTGGCTCTGGGACTCAGGGTTGCTGGCCTGGTGGGTTTGGTGGAATGGGGTTGGGGTCACCTTGGGACTGACTGTGAGCTTTGACCACTCTGCAGTGAGGAGCAGCCCCAGTGGGGGAGCCTGGGATGGACGGGGGCAAGGCGAGGTTGGATCCTGGTCCAGATGGATTCCAGCTGGACTCTGGTCTGGACAGCCCCTGGCTGTGCAGCCCCCCAGGCTGGCCAGCCCCCAGCCCAGATGGCCACACCCTGGCCCACTCCACTGGCTCACCAGCTCATCCCAGTAGCCCCAACTCCAAAATCTCCCAAAATAAACCCAATTCCAGAACATCAGCTCCTGGTGGTCCCTTTAGAGCAATAGGGAAATTGAGGCACGGGCTGGGGGTTTCTGTGATGACAGGAGGGGACTTCATGACCCACCCTGGAGACCCACCAAACGAGCACCCTTCCCCCAAATTGTCACTGCAGCATCCCAGGCCCCCTGGCTGTCACATCGGGGGGACTCCAGGAATCACCAGGACCCCGCAGTCCCTACAAGGGCTGACCCACAGTGTCCCCCCGGTGTCACCTGCATGTCTCCATCAGAAGAAGTGACATCACATCCCAGAGGAGGAAGAGGAAGAGGTGAGGATGTGACTGAAACTCCTACCTGGTAATATCGGGAAGCCGTGACAGGAACCAGAGCTGAGTGTGGGCACAGCAGCAGAGGTACCATGGGAGACCAGAGGTGGGGACATGGGGACAGCCCCCAAAGTCCCCATGGTCTCTTTGGGGAATGTAGTGTGCAGGGTATGTGCAGGGTATCCTCAGGGGAATGCGGGGAGGTGGAAGTAGCGAGGGTGACCCCAAAAATGTTGTCAACACCCCCCACCCTGTAGGATGTGGGCCACCCCCCTCTTTGGGGCACAGATGACACATTGGGTTAGTATGGACACAACTCCACATTCAGAGTGGGAATGCTTACAGGGTCTTCCACCTCTTAATTTAACTGATCCTGAAATAACTTGGATATCTCAGTCACCCTGTATAGCATTGTTTGGTAGCAGNTCCTGTCCCTTTGATTCCTCTTTCATGGAGCAAAATGGCTTGAAATGGCCTCTTCCACGAGGTTCTGCCATGGGGATTTGTTCTCCCTGGTCTCCATCCTCAGCCCCTTGTCTGGAAGAGGAAGGACAGGGAGAGGATGGGATTTGCTTCCATGGCACAGGGAAGGAGAAGCAGATACCCCCAGTGCATCCCTGGCAATGGGGTGTTGGCAGCGGGGTTGTCCTGCAGGCGGGGGCCAGGCTGGGCTGGGAGATGGAGCAGGACAGAGAGGGAAAGGGGCAATGACTTCCTCCTCACCTGCCTGGGGTGCCTGGCCATCTTCCTTTTCCTCACAGCCTCTTCCTCCTCCATCCATTCCAAGACTTGGGAATGGGAAGTCCTGGTTTTGGGGGAAAAATAAGGTGTGACAGCATTTGTTTGGGGATTCCTCTTTCTCAAGACCATCTCTAGAAGTCATCAGACATTTGGTGTCCATAAAAATGTCCAGATCACCAAGATTCAGCGCAACAGTACTCAGGACCACCAAGATTTACCTGAAAAAACCCTCAGAAATATTAAGATTGAGCCCCCACAAGACTGGATGGATCATGATCATCCCAAAAAAAAAAATTCTCCAGGACTTCCCCCTCTCTCGTCTCTCCATTTGGGATTTCTGAAGGTCCTGAGTGTATTGAGGGGTTTCCTCTCTGATGTCCCAACACTCTCCAGGCTGTCAGGGGTCCCTGGAATCCCTAGGGTCCCCCATCTCTGCTCTTCCAACCTTGGGTTTCTGGGGCTCCCCCTTCTCTCTGCTGCTGGGGGTTCTCTGCAGCCCCTGGGGGTTCCCTGCCTCCCCCTCTCTGGGCTCCCCCTTAGCCATGCCGGGGCTCTTGGCGTCCCAGCGCTCCCCTTCCCCCTCACTCTGCTTCAGGCTGCAGGGAGCTCCAGGGGCTCCCCCTCTCCAGGGTGTTCCCCTCCCCAGGCTGAATCCTGGGGCTCTCCTCTCTGGGCTGCACACTTCAGTGTCCCAGAGTTCTCCCCTCTCCTGCCTCCCACCACGAAAAAACAACCTCCCGGGACACCCCCAAAATCTCCTCAAAGTGCATTTGAGGCTTAGCTTTGGAGTCCTTCAAGTTTCAAAGATGCAAAAGATGGGACTTTGTAGTTTGTTTTGTGTGATTTGAGCTGCTTGGTGTAGTTGAGGAGACAACTATTTGCAGTGAAGAAGTACCTCCCAAGCAGTTTTGGTCTCCTCACCCATTCCAGGGAAGTGAAAGGAAACACAGTGTTAGCTGTGCATTTTGTGTAACTTTAAGAATACCTCCCTGAGAGTGGTTTTGGTCCTTTCACTGAAAAATGACTGAAAAAGATAAAACTGCATTTTATGCTTTGTTAGCAAAACATGGTGCTAGACCTTCTCCAGCTGGAGAAGGATGGGCACAGAATAATTGGTTCAATTTTGAGAACATTGTGGATAGAATGTATTCTTTGCAACATGATGCTAGATATAAACTGGGCAGAAATAAAACCATTCTTTGCTCAGGATCTATCCCAGGGACTTTCACGGGAAGGGAGGCCCAGCTCTGCCCTGAGGCAAAGCTGAACACCTCCTTCTCTGCATTAAAAAAGAGCTGGTCTCCTTGCCCATTCTTCTCACATGGTCTCCCTTGGCCATGCTCCCAACATCTCCAGGCTCCCGGGGGTCCCCCTTATCGGCTCCCCACAGGCTGCACAAGCTGCCCCAGCTCCAGCCTGGCCGGTACCAGGCCATCACCACGTGGCTCTGGGCTGGCAGCCAACACCAGAACCCCTCAAAATTCTGCCATCTTGGAGCCGCTGAGCGGGCACCTGGCCCTTCACCCCGAGCAGAGTGCTCTGCCCGGGGGCTCCTGGGGAAAGGCAGTCCCAGCCCGTGGAAAATCCCCTGCATCGAGACAAAATCCTGCCCCAAAGGAGCCACCCACACTGGGTGTGACCGGAGGTGTCCCGATGGGAGCATCCCAACAGTGACATTGTACCCTGATGTGTCTCCTTGTGGCATCTTGTCCCCTCCCTCCATATGTCCCCATGCCCCGCCGTGGCTCCCTGCTGCTGTTATAAATGCATATTATAAAGTTGGCTTTTCACAAGATCTGTGTCATATGATTCATAACATTGTGGCAAGGATATAAGTTTTTATTTTCTGCTGTTAGTAAAGAAAATTAGGCACAGTGGTAGTAGTTGATATAGTATGCTTAAACTGTCTGGTCGGGATAACGTGCAGTGAACATGTAAAGAAGACCCTGCTATTGATATACCAACTATCAGCATCTCCCATCTGAAGAAAGCATGGACTGAGGACCAAGCTGGAGGTGATAATGAAAACACAGCCAAGAAACACACATTCTCTAAAAAGGTGGACCCAAGGAGGGAGCATGCAAAACAGTTCCTGGAATACGGAAACTAGTTTATGGAAGAATATGAACATGCAACAAATTGATGCAATAGAAAGGATATTTAAAGAATGTCTGTGATATAGCAGGGTGTGGACTTGGCTGAATGCCAAGTCACCTGGCCAGCCGCACTTTGCTTTTTTTTCCTATCTCCTAATTGTCTTAATTTCTATTAAACCTATTTCTTAAAATTTACATAGAAAGTGAACTTTGTTTTTCACAGTCACCCCTCTGTGTGTCCCTGTCCTGCCCCATGTGTCCCTCTCCTTCTCCCTCTTTGGGGCCAAAGTCCCTGAGGTCCCAGGGCTGTGTCCCTCAAGGTGTCCCTGTGTCCCTCAGGATGTTCCCATGGCTGCCCTTGATGCTAAGCATCTTTACCCTCCCATAACAGGTAGGGACAGCCCAGGACACCCTGTGACACATCATGACATCCCGTAACACACTTTGTCCTCTGATTTTGGGTCCTTCCCCCTGTTTTGGGTCTCTTCTCCCTATTTTCTGTCTTTTCCTCCCTATTTTGGGTCCTTTCCCCCTCTTTTGGGTCGATTTCCCCCCATTTTGGATCCTTTCCCTCTTTTCCCATCTTTCCCCCCAGTTTTGGGTGCTCTCCCCTTGACTTGGGCACATTTTTGGATGGATCTTCCTGCCTCCAACCCTCATTCCCCACCTCCTGTCCCTCCAGGTGTGTCCCCCAACTGTCCCGACATGCCACATGGACTCGGTGCTCGCCATCCTGGACGGCCTCAAGTCCCCAAGCCGGGTCTGTGGATCTCCTCTTCCAGGAGATCCAGAGCTGGCCCGGCTTCCAGGGGACACTGGTGGCCCCAAGTTCAGGGTGGGTGGCCTGGTGGGGTTGGTGGGAGTGGGTTTGGGGCCATCTTGGGACTGACCATGGATCTTGTCCACTCTGCAGTGTGGAGCGGCCCCAGCTGGGGAGCCTGGGATGGACGGCGACAGGAGAGGTTGGACACTGGTCCAGATGGACACCAGAGCCGTGGATCCCACTCTGGCTGGACACTGGTCCAGATGGACACCAGAGCCATGGATCCCACTCTGGCTGGACACTGGTCCAGATGGACACCAGAGCCATGGATCCCACTCTGGCTGGACACTGGTCCAGATGGACACCAGAGCCATGGATCCCACTCTGGCTGGACACTGGTCCAGATGGACACCAGAGCCATGGATCCCACTCTGGCTGGACACTGGTCCAGATGGACACCAGAGCCATGGATCCCACTCTGGCTGGACACTGGTCCAGATGGACACCAGAGCCATGGATCCCACTCTGGCTGGACACTGGTCCAGATGGACACCAGAGCCATGGATCCCACTCTGGCTGGACACTGGTCCAGATGGACACCAGAGCCATGGATCCCACTCTGGCTGGACACTGGTCCAGATGGACACCAGAGCCATGGATCCCACTCTGGCTGGACACTGGTCCAGATGGACACCAGAGCCATGGATCCCACTCTGGCTGGACACTGGTCCAGATGGACACCAGAGCCATGGATCCCACTCTGGCTGGACACTGGTCCAGATGGACACCAGAGCCATGGATCCCACTCTGGCTGGACACTGGTCCCGATGGACACCAGAGCCATGGATCCCACTCTGGCTGGACACTGGTCCCGATGGACACCAGAGCCATGGATCCGTGCTGGACTCTGATCTGGATGGCCTGTGGCTCTGCAGCCCCCCAGACTGGCCAGACCCAGGCCAGATGACCACAAGCCTGGCACCACCTTGTCCCAACTCACTGGCCCACTAGCCCATCTCAGTAGTCCCAACCCCAAAACCTCCCAAAATAAACCCAATTCCAGAACATTGGTTCCAGGTGGTCCCTGTAGAGTGACGAGGAAACTGAGGCACAGGCTGGGGGTGATTTGCAATGATGGAAAGGGACTTCAGGAGCCATCCTGGAGACCCCAACCTCCTCACAAACGAGCACCCATCCCCTAAACTGGCACCTGCAGCATACTGGCTCTCCCAGCTGCCATTTTGGAGGGACTCCAAGAGCCACCGTGACCCTGCAATCCCTTCAAGGAGTGACCAGTGATGTCCCCCTGGTGTCACCAGTGTGTCTCCACCAGGACAAGCGGCATCACCTCCTGGAGGAGGAGGAGGAGAAGGANGAGGAGGGAAGTGTGTGACTGAAACTCCTGCCTGGTCACATCAGGAAGCCATGACAGGAACTGGGGCAAAGTGCCAGTGCAGCAGCGGAGGTACCACGAGGGGCCCAGAGGCAGGACATGGGAACAGTCCCCAAAGTCCTCAAGGTCTCCTTGGGGGATCCTGGAGCCAGGGCAGTGTGGGGGGTGAGGGGTGGCACAGCATTCTTGGGGGCATACGGGGGGTGGAAGTGGTGGGGATGTAAGAGACGGTCCGAAGATCCCTCATCTGCCTCATGACCGCCATCAAGGATGGAGACTGAAACCCCAAGGACAGAGACTGAAACCCCTAAAGGACTCTAAAACCCCAACACAGGAGTTCTGGCCTGGCTGAGGTGAGACGTCTGCCAAGTGTTGCCTGCAGGTGTGTTCGCTGGAAAAA
>VZDJ01000293.1:22177-42827 GCA_008694505.1 Cyanoderma ruficeps | reverse complement strand
TCTTCCCACATTCCAAGCACGTGGAGGGCCGTTCCCCAGTGTGCACGTGCTGGTGGGTGATGAGGCCGGAGCTGTCTCTGCAGCTCTTCCCACATTCCCCACACTTGTAGGGCCGCCCCTCTGTGTGCACCTGAAGGTGAGTGCGGAGGATGAAGCTCCAGCTGAAGCTCTTCCCGCATTCCAAGCACTTCTGGGGCTACTTCCATTATGAAGCTGCTCATGGACCATCAGGTCCGAGCCTTGGGGGAAGCTCCAGCTGCCTCCCCGGCCCAGGGAGTGTCCTTCCTCCTCAGAGCACCCTGAGCTGGGTTTGGGGCCCCTCCTTGTGTGGGATGTTGTGTTGGACTCTTCCTGTCCCTTTGATTCCTCTTTCATGGAGCAAAATGGCTTGAAATGGCCTCTTCCACGAGGTTCTGCCATGGGGATTTGTTCTCCCTGGTCTCCATCCTCAGCCCCTTGTCTGGAAGAGGAAGGACAGGGAGAGGATGGGATTTGCTTCCATGGCACAGGGAAGGAGAAGCAGATACCCCCAGTGCATCCCTGGCAATGGGGTGTTGGCAGCGGGATTGTCCTGCAGGCGGGGGCCAGGCTGGGCTGGGAGATGGAGCAGGACAGAGAGGGAAAGGGGCAGTGACTTCCTCCTCACCTGCCTGGGGTGCCTGGCCATCTTCCTTTTCCTCACAGCCTCTTCCTCCTCCATCTATTCCAAGACTTGGGAATGGGAAGTCCTGGTTTTGGGGGAAAAATAAGGTGTGACAGCATTTGTTTGGGGATTCCTCTTTCTCAAGACCATCTCTAGAAGTCATCAGACATTTGGTGTCCATAAAAATGTCCAGATCACCAAGATTCAGCGCAACAGTACTCAGGACCACCAAGATTTACCTGAAAAAACCCTCAGAAATATTAAGATTGAGCCCCCACAAGACTGGATGGATCATGATCATCCCAAAAAAAAAAAATTCTCCAGGACTTCCCCCTCTCTCGTCTCTCCATTTGGGATTTCTGAAGGTCCTGAGTGTATTGAGGGGTTTCCTCTCTGATNCTGTACCTGTTCTCCTTCTCTCAAAACAAACACATTGTATCGATCTCCCCACCTTTTGGCCAACTGCCTGTCGCTTTGGAAAAGACTACAAAAGACCCCTGAGTTAACCAAAGACTTCGAGATCTCCCTACGGAAGAAGACGGATCTATTGGCTGGACCAAGAGGATTTTGTCTCTCCGTTGGTAGCTATTACCCCCTCCTCTTTCTCTCTCTATCCTTTATTTCCTTTCTAATCCTTCTATGGCGTTTGCTGTTGGCACACCATAAAGGTGCATTTGTTTTGATTAATATCGAAATCCCCTCTGTGTTGGTTTTGCACTCTGAGATCAGTTAATGAACTATCATGACCCCCACTTGTATTAGTGGATTGTGACATTGAATTGGTGTCATGGACAGGATTCTGACAGACAGAGGGGTTTGCAGGGTTGTGTGTAGTCTGTAACAGGGGAAGGACATTTCACTCCAGCTGCACCTAGCCCAACACCCCGAAAAGGGTGAGCGGTGTCTAGAAAGCAAGAGGGGGGTGACTCGAATTTCCCAGAAACTGCACATGCCTAAGTGAAAAGCATTCTCACACTCAATTGAAGGCTCTGTCTTCAGAATTTCACAAAAGATCTCATAATGCAAAAGGGGAAACTGTTTTGTGTGTGTGTGAATCTGGACTGCTTGGTGTAACGAAGAGACAACCATAAGTAACTTAAGGAGAACCTCCCAGGCAGATTTGGTCTCTTCACCCACCCAGGGAAGCGAAGTGAGACAGCAAGAGCTGTGTGTTTGTGTAACTAAGTCTTACCTCCCTGTAGTGGTTTTTGATCCCTTCACAAACTCTGAAAACTCTGAAAAACTGAAAACTCTAGTGCAAAAGACAGAGCTGCATTTTACGCTCTGTTAGCAAAACACAATGCTAGACCCTCTCCTGAAATTGAAAAGTGGGCTCAGGATAAATGGTTTAATTTGGAGAGTGTGATTGATAGAATATGTTTTTTTCAACATGAAACAAAACTTAGATTTGGCCAAGATAAAGCCATAATTTGTTCTGTTTTAGGAGCATGCCTTACGGCCGCTATAGAAAACCACTTTAAGTGGCACAATGAAGAGGAAACAATCATAGATTTTCTTCAAAACTGAGTGGGAATTTATCAGAAACAATTAGATGAAGAAAGAAATGAAAATCATTTGCTATGGGCTGCCCTGAGAGATGAATATTCTAAGAATTCAAATAATACTGACTCCCTAAAGGAGGCAGAAGAAAAAGAAACTCTCCACATTAATGAGATATACCCCCAGAAGGAACTGAAATTAGTAAATAATTGTGGGGAAAACTGCTGCCCTTATTTAAGACCCTTGGTTAAAACAGAATATAATTATATTAATGATGAAGATTTTGAGCTGCATATCACAACTAAACAAATACCATACAGGGCTACCAAGTTGGCTAAGTTAAAGAAAGAATACAGCTGGCTGCCACAAGGACCAGAGACAGAATATGTCTTCCAAGTGTCCCTCACTGCTGGAGATCAAATTAAATTAACTGAAGAGGAGGCCAGTGGATACTGGGGACATGGAGTCTTCTTGACAACAGGAGACTAATGTGACACATGGTCCCTGACACAGCGGGCAGCTTTCTGGGCTGGGGGTATTAATCCTTTGGAAAGGGGAGACCCTTTAGCTATAGTTAGTACACCCGACCAACTTTAGGAAAGCGTGCACAAAGCTGCCTGCCTGTGGGAATGGACTGCTTCTCAGGAAGAAGCAATGCAATCACTGATTTTTGAAGCAACTGCTCACCAAGCCCTTGGCCCTATTCATCCTACAGATCCCTTCCAGGTGAAATGGGGATTTTCCTCCTCAGGGTTGTCAGTACACATATGGCAGTGGGGTTCTGAGGGTCAGACAGGGGCTGTTGGTTTTTATTCCCGTGTTTTCAGAGATGCTGAAAAGAGGTACACTACCTGGGAAAAAGACTTGTTTGTGGTTAGCTTAGCTCTCATAGAAGTGGAGATGATTGCACGACAACAACCAATTGTCTAGAGAGGCCCTTTCAAGGTCATTAAGTCAGTCACTACTGGGACCCCCCCCCACCTGACGGGGTGGCCCAGAGGGCCTCAGTAAGAAAGTGGTATGCTCAGATTACATTATTGTAACATCATCTCAATTGCTGAAGGAGCTGGGAAAGGAAAGGAAGGGAAGGGAAGGGAAGGGAAGGGAAGGGAAGGGAAGGGAAGGATAGGATCCAGGTCTAGTCGTTACCAGCACCTGAAGCCTGATATCTGATGTTTGCTTGTTTTCTGACGTTGTTGACTTTCTCAGCTTCCATTCATATTTGTGATTTTATACCAAAATGTTCTGGGGCATGATTTTGCAAGACTCTGTAAGCAGCTGTCTCTTTTGCTCTTGGATTTCTTAACGGTGCGTCAGGACTGAAGGTAGTATTTTGGGTGGGAACCCTTGAGTGTGAGATAGGACTGTCTCAGCAGCAGCTGGATTTGCACATCCAAGCAGAGCTAACAAAGATTCCATGAACTTTGAATCTTCTGTCTCGGAGCAGAAGCCGCAGTGCCCGGCTCGAGGGAGCTGCGGTGGGAGCTGCGGGTTGTGCCAGGGATGGGGAATGTCCGGAGCCCCCGGCAAGGAGCCAGCAGTGGCCACTGCCCCTTTGCTGAGCAGGGGCTCGGGGCCCTGCGGCGCCGGGCGGTCGGTGCCCGGTCAGCCGGGGACTGTGCGGGAGCCGGGAAGAGCGAGAGAGCCCGGGACGAACATCAGCACCGGGGCGGGCACGGCCCGGGAGGGGACACAGCCCGGGGGGACCCGCGGAGCCTCCCTGCTGCAAAGCCCCCCCGGGGACAGCGGGGCAGCTGCCGGGATCTTTGGGGCAGAGGGGAGCCCCAGGCGGGCGTTGCAAGTGCCTCCTTTGGGGCAGGATTTTGTCCCCCCGCCCCCAGCGGGTGGAAGCAGCCGAGAGCCCCGCGCTGCCCATCCCAACCTGTCCCGGCTCCATCCCCGCTCCTCCCGCGGGCTGCGAGGGGTTCGGGAACGGGGCAGGAGGAATGGG
This sequence comes from Cyanoderma ruficeps, assembly GCA_008694505.1. Lineage (NCBI taxonomy): Eukaryota > Metazoa > Chordata > Aves > Passeriformes > Timaliidae > Cyanoderma > Cyanoderma ruficeps. Next base: position 38,733 of record VZDJ01000293.1, on the reverse strand, counting down.
GATTGGTGGAACGGTGATAAGGAAGCAGCGGGAGAAGGACAGGAGGGACCAAGAGAAGGAAGAAGGGGAGGGGTGGAGGAGGAACAGGAAAAGGAGTGGGAGGAAAAGCTGGGATAGAGGAGGAGGAGGAGCAGGAACTGGAAGCGGAGGGACCACGCGGTCCAGCCCTCGCTGTGTCCGCAGCCCTCCAGTCCCCTGGGGCATTGCCGTCCCGTCCGTCCCCCCACCCCGCCCATCTCGCAGGTGACCGCGGTGGGGGAGCTCGCCCAGATATCCTGGGGGGTCCGTGGGAGGGTATTTGGTGGAAGGTATAGTGGGGAGTGAGAGGGGAAACTTTTGGAGCTTGAAGGACTCCAAAGCTAAGCCGCAAATGCGCTCTGAGGAGATTTTGGGGGTGTCCCGGGAGGCTTTTTTTCGTGGGGGGAGGCAGGGGAGAGAACACTGGGAGACCGAAGTGTGCAGCCCAGAGAGAGGAGAGCCCCAGGATTCAGCCTGGGGAGGGGAACACCCTGGAGAGGGGGAGCCCCTGGAGCTCCCTGAAGCAGAGTGAGGGAAAAGGGGAGCGCTGGGAGCCCAAGAGCCCCGGCATGGCTAAGGGGGAGCCCAGAGAGGGGGAGGCAGGGAACCCCCAGGGGCTGCACGGAACCCCCAGCAGCAGAGAGAAGGGGGATCCCCAGAAGCGCAAGGTTGGAAGAGCAGAGATGGGGGACCCTAGGGATTCCAGGGACCCCTAACAGCCTGGAGAGGGTGGAGACTGCAGAGAGGAGAACCATCATATGTGCACAACTCCCAAAAGTTCAAAGTGGAGAGACCAGAAAGGGGGGAAGTCCTGGAGAGGTTTTTTTGGGATGATCATGATCCATCCAATCTTGTGGGAGCTCAATGCTGGTATTTCTGAGTGTTTTTTCAGCTAAATCTTGGTGGTCTTGAATTATTAAAAAAATATGGATATTGATCTAATACCGGTATCCATTTATGACGGACAAAGACTCTCTAATAGATTAAAGTTAGAAAGTGTATGTTTATTATGACACCGTCCAGCATGTGGGATAGCTCCCAAATACACACACGCAATTCACAGATGATCACAAGGTCTGTTTATGCACAGGAGTATTGAATACCCAAAACACAAATGCATATTCATAACTCAGGTACATCCCATTCTCCGCTTCGTATGGTAATTAGCCAAAAAGCTATTAAGCATGCGTAGTTTGTTCTTTGGAATGGGTCGGTGGTCTTTTTATGGGGCAGGGTCTCAAAATGATGAAGTAAGATGAGTATTCATCGCTTTGACTTTTTAACCTTTTACTGTTGCATGGCAACTGAATCCTGTTTTTTCAGGACTGTTTGATTTATGATTGTGTTGTATTCTTGGAGTCTATTGTTTAGTCAGAATGCACAAACATAGTTTGACAGGTTTCATGATTTACCAGTTCCTTAAATCCGACTTATCTATCTTACCTCAGCAATATCTAGTTTAACTAAAGTTCTTAATTCTTCAAAATTAATGTTTCAGTCTGGAATATTTTTGGGCTAAATCTTGGTAGTCTAGAGGTTTCTATGGATACAAAATGTCTGGTGCTTTCTAGAGAAGGGCTTAGGCAGGAAGAATCCCAAGCCAAATGCTCTCACACCTTATTTTTCCCCCCAAACCAGAATTTCCCATTCCCAAACCTTGCCTGGATGGAGAAGAAGGCTGCGAGGAAGAGGAAGATGGACGGGGATCTGCAAGCAGGTGAGGAGGAAGTCACTGCCCCTTTCCCCCTCTCCACTGCTCCATCTTCCAGCCCAACCTGGCCCCCGGCTGCAGGACAACCCTGCTGCTGATGCCGTCCTGCTGGGGATGCATTTAGGGGATCTCCTACCCCTTCCCTGTGGCACGGAGGCAAATCCCATCCTTTCCTTGTCCTTCCTCCACCAGAAAAGGAGCTGAGCATGGAGACAAGGGAGGACAAATCCCCACATCAGAACCTCATGGAAGAGGCTGTTTTGAGTGGCTCCACGATGCAGGAATCCAACGTGGAGGAAAAGCCCTGGAGATGCCGCACGAGGAGGGGCTGCAAACGCAGACCTCAGGGATCTAAGGAGGAAAGATCCACCCTGGGCTGGGGAGGCAGCCAGAGCTCAGAGCTGGGGGTCCCTGAGCAGCTTCAGGATGGGGAGAAGCCCCACAAGTGCTCGAAATGTGAGAAGAGCTTCAGCAAGAGATCCTCCCTGATGTGCCACTGGAGAATCCACATGGGGGAACAGCCCTACAAGTGTCCTGAGTGTGGGAAGAGCCTCAGGTCACACTCAGAACTGATCTGCCACCTGAGGAGCCACACAGGAGAACGGCCCTATGAGTGTGGGGAGTGTGGGAAGAGGTACAAGCATGGCTCCCACCTCCTCTACCACCAGCGGTTGCACACGGGGGAACGGTCCTATGAGTGTGGGGAATGTGGGAAGAGCTTCAGCGACAATTCCCACCTGCTCTGGCACCAGAAGGTCCACACTGGGGAACGGCCCTACAACTGTGGGGAATGTGGGAAGACCTTCAGAGACACCTCTGGCCTCATCACCCACAGGCGTGTGCACACCGGGGAACGGCCCTACACGTGCTTGGAATGTGGGAAGAGCTTCAGCGTTAGGTCCAATCTGACCTCCCACCAGAAGATCCACACTGGGGAGTGGCCCTATGAGTGTTCCGAGTGTGGGAAAAAGGCTCGGAGCAGTTCAGATCTCCTCAAGCACCAGCGCACACACACAGGGGAGAGGCCCTTCCGCTGCCCCGACTGCGGGAAGGGCTTCACCCGCAACTTCAGCCTCCTCACCCACCGGCGCATCCACACCCAGGAGAGGCCCTTCAAGTCTCCTGAGTGTGGGAAAAGCTTCTCCAGCAGCTCTCATTTGACCAGACATCAACGGAGCCACCGGTAAGGGAAGCCCTGTGAGGGTCCCGACTGCAGGAAGAGCTTTGTCCGCTGCTCCAACTCCATCCCCCATCAGAGGACCCGCATTGGGGAGAGACCTGGTGTCCCACATTCCCAGTGATCCATGTTGAGAAGACACCTGGCTGGATCTCTCCAGGCCTGCCTGATTCCCCATAGGCACCTGGATGAACACAGAGGCACGAACATCCATGTGGACAGAGACTAATATCAGAAATTCATTGGGCTGAGGAGATTAGTTGACTTTAAACTCCAGAAAAGTCTCACCTGCTCTGTTGAGTCATTTCTTCTGATAGCGTCATGCTGCACTGGATGATTTTGATCCATGGCACAGCACGGCTGCTTATGAGGTGTCAGCACCTGCGCGGGGCTGAGGATGGGGCCTGTGGGGGCAGCTGGGGCCACACTGGTGGTGCTGGGAGCCCCCCAGCTGGGAGCCAAGGAAACTTGGGTGAGCAGGGAGCACAGGAAGGAGGAGGTGATGGGAAGGATGGGGGAGCAGGAGGAAAAGTGGGGTGGGATACCCAAAAGGAGTGGGAGGGGAATGAGACCTCCCAAACCAAGATTGGGGGTGGGAGTTGGGGATTCAGGGAGTGGTAGGAAAGGTGGGAGAGAGGAGGGAAAAGAGAGGGCTTTGGACTGATGCCTTTTTGGGACTACCTAAAAACAGGTCAGACAAAATTAAGGGAATAAAAGGCAGTTGTATTTATTGAAGGATCTACAGGTACATTTCAGGCAGACAAAGCCCCCCCAGGGGCTACACCCAAAAATGGACGACAGGTCACAGGTTTTCATACTTTTATAAGTTTGGTTCATTTGCATATTGAATGAGAGTTAATCTTTCAACTACAGCTTCAGGTAACAAAGTAATTTACCCCAAGTTTGCTCCCCCCCCAACTCACTTTTGTTTACATTTCTCAGGGCCTGAGACAGTGAGGTGTCCTTGATTCCCAGGCCTGGAGAGGAATTGTTTTGTCTGACCAGAATGGGAAAGCAGTAGTGAACACACTGTATGGAGTTTCGAGTTATACACTAAAGAATTGCAGGATTACAAATATATGAAAAAAAAAAAAGCTAAAATCCTAAGTCATAAATGGCAGCTCAAAATGATAGTATAGGGTTAAAAGGATTTTGAGGCAGTAAGGCCTAAAGAACAGAATGTCAACTTCACTGTAACCAAGATGTTTAGTTTCATGCTATTGTTTTAACTAAATCAAGTAGAACTTTGCCTAGGCAGTGGAAGGCTGGAGGGGGGGATGAACGTGATTCTTAGTTGGACATGTAGGCTCTAAAAATAAAGCTAGATATTAGGTCAGGTAGGCCTGTACCTGGAAAATCATCCATATGATAAATTACATTATTGTAACGCTTCTTTGGTAGCCGGTTATGATTATCATCTTCAATAAGAATCAATTGTTATGGGTTTATGCTTGGGTAGGATCAATGGAAGAATAGGGATTTAATGATTAACATGTGCAGTTATGTAACGGGAGGGTATAAAGCCTTGTCTATTTTGTGATTTTGTTGGAGTCAGATTTGGGTTTGTATCCTGTACCCCGACTCCCAGAGCTCTTTAATAAAGCACCTGCATATAATCATCCTGTGATTATGTGTTTCAACACTAACAAAAAGGATAAAATGATTCATGACTCCTTGCAAAAACATTTAGATGGAAAGGAAGATGAGAGATAAATTTCTACAAAATTTGGTGGACTCCTTCCAAAAACATTCAGATGGAGAGCAAAATGAGAGAGCAAAATTGGAATCTCTGCTGATTATGGAAAGGGACCTTAGCAGACAAATGCACCTTGGGCTCCATAAGGCTGCAGAGTGGGAGAATGCATTGGGAGAGATGTTGGGTACATGGACAGGGAGGAGGAGGCAGCACAATGGGTGACCACAAGGATATGGACAGTGGTTCAGGTGAGGAAGAGTTGGGAAAGTGCAGGAAGAATTAGCGGGTGAAAGGGAGAGGTGAGATCTGGCTTGGAAACTTTTAGAAGCCAAGAGAGTGACTAAGCCAAGACAGGAATCAGTGAGGTGAGGAGGATGAGGAGAAGAAGAAAAAGACAGAAGTGTAGGACAAGGAGACAAAGCTGGAGAAGTGGCTGTGGAAGAGAAGGGAGAGGCAGGAGAGCAGACAGTGGAAGAAGGAGAAGAAGAGGCACCGAAGGGAAAGGGAGAGGCTGTGGAAGGGCAGGCAGAGACAGCACAAGTGTGCACAGCAGCTGCTGGGGAGCAGAAAGAAGTTGCAGAAGAGGAAGTGCAGGGATCCTGGAAACCAGGGCTTTTCCTAAGGGTAAATGATCCTCCTAAGCCCTGGTCCCACAGGCAGAGGGCTGTCTGTTGTTCAGGGGGTTGAAATCCCCTGGAGAGGGAGAGCAGGCTTTGGGGAAGGCGGTGTTGTTGCTGTGCAAGGTCAGCAGAAGGAAAAGAAGCTGCAGGCAGAGGGGCTGCTCACTGCCAAGTGCAATTGTGTGAGGAGGCTTCAGGCAGAGCTTGGTGGAGATGAATGAGAGGGAGAATGACAGGATGTAGAGTCTATAGCCCTAAAGCAAATTGAACCCAGAGGTGATGGTCAAGGTTGGCACACTGCTACCAAACAATGCTATACAGGGTGACTGAGATATCCAAGTTATTTCAGGATCAGTTAAATTAAGAGGTGGGAGACCCTGTAAGTATTCTCACCCTGAATGTTGAGATTGTGTCGGCACTAAGCCAATTTGTCACCAGCACCCCAAAGCAGTGGGTGGCCCACATCCTACAGAAGGATGGGGGAAGGGTGGGGGTGGAAACATTTTTGGGGTCATCCCTGCTACTTCCACCCCCATGCATCCCCTCTGTGAGCCCACATCCCCTGCACACAGCATCCCCTGAGGGGACCTTGGAGACTTTGGGGACTGTCCCCATGTCCCAACCCCCAGCCCCCTGTAGTAGTTTTGCTGCTCTGCCCATGCTTGACTCCAATTCCTGTCGCAGCTTCCCGATATTACCAGGCAGGAGTTTCAGTTACACCCTCACCTCTTCCTCCTCCTCCAGGAGGTGATGTTGCTTCTCCTGATGGGGACATGGCAGTGACACTCTGGGGACACCCCCGGTCAGTCATCGAAGGGACTGTGGGGTCCCAGTGGCTCCTGGAGTCCCCTCAATGTGACAGCTGGGGGGCCTGGGATGCTGCAGTGACAATTTGGGGGGTAGTTACCCGTTTTGGAGTCTCCAGGGTGGGTCATGAAGTCTGCCCCCCGTCATTGCAGAAACCCCCAGCCTGTTCCTCAGTTTCCCCCTCACTTTGAGGGGACCACCTGGAGCTGATGTTCTGGAATTGGGTTTATTTTGGGGGGTTTTGGGGTTGGGGCTACTGGGATGGGCTGGTAGGCCAGTGTGTGGCCAGGGTGTGGCCAGGTTGGTGGCCATCTGGGCTGGGAACTGGCCAGCCTGGGGGGCTGCACAGCCAGGGGCTGTCCAGGCCAGAGTCCAGCTGGAATCCATGGCTCTGGTGTCCATCTGGACCTGGATCTAACCTCTCCTTGCCTCCATCCATCCCAGGTTCCCCAGCTGGGGATGCTCCTCACTGCAGAGTGGACAAGATCCACGGTCAGTCCCAAGATGACCCCAAACCCCTTCCCACCAAACCTACCAGGCCACCCACCCTGAGCCCTAGGGCCACCAGTATCCCCTGGAATACGGGCCAGCTCTGGATCTCCTGGAAGAGGAGATCCACAGTCCTGGCCTGGGGACTCGAGGGCATTCAGGATGGTGAGCACCGAGTCCATGTGGTGTGGGGGTGTCAGGGTCCGCAAATATATGTGGAAACCTGATGGTCCATTTTAAGGATCTCAGAGCACAAAAGACACAGCGGGGGACAATTCAGTTTACTCAATCAAAAATGCACATTTATTTAGTGCCAACAAGTGCGATAGAAGGATTTGAAGGGAAATAAAGGATAGCGAGAAAAGAGAAAGAGGGGGTGGGTAATAGCTACCAATGGAGAGACGAAATCCTCGTGTTCTGGCCAATAGATCTGTCTTCTTCCATGAGAAGATTTCAAAAGTGAGCTTGGGATCTCCAGAGTTTTTATAGGTTTATCACGGCAGGAGCCAAGGCGAGGGGCACAAAGCCAAAACAGGAACCACCTGTGTCGAGGTTGGGTGCTCAGGAACCAGCTGCAAACCGTACCTCCAGTACAGACAGACCAGTTTGGACGTGCAGGCTCGGCTTAGTCCACTGTGACCAGTTCCATTGTTCTTGCACTTGGTTCCCATGGGGATGCACACCAGTCCTCCGAGACTTGGCAAACCTTCCACGTCAAACCTGGCCAGGGGCTCCCTTCAGAGTCTGGGGTCTCAGTTCTCACTCATTGGAGACAGTCGTGAGGCAGATCACATCCTTGGACAGCCTCTGACAGGGGGCACAGTTGGGGATACAACCAGGGACACGTCTGGGGGGACAGGAGGTGGGGAGTGAGGGTTGGACCTGGGGGAATGCACCCAAAAATCTGCCAAAGTCAAGGGGAGGGCACCCAAAATTGGGGGAAAGGATGGGAAAAGAGCAAAAGGATCCAAAATGGGGGGGAAAAAACAGAAAATAGGGAGAAAGGTCCCAAAACAGGGAAAAGTATTCAAAATGGGGAGGGTGGGATAGGACCCAAAATGAGAGGACAAAGGGTGTCATGGGATGTCGTTGAGTGTCACAGGGTGTCATGGGATGTCTCTACCTGCGATGGGACAGGTGAAGAAGCTCAGTGTCAGGAGCAGCCACAGGAAACATCCTGATGGACAGGGGGACACCCTGCAGGGCACAGGGACACCTTGAGGAACACAGACCTTGGGGACTTTGGCCCCAAAGGTGGCGGGGGACAGGGACACAGGGGAATGGACAGGGACACAGAGGGGAGATGGGACAGGAACACACAGAGGGCTGACAGGGTGCTGGCATGGGGCCATATGGAGGGCAGGGGACACAATGGCACCAGGTCACACATCAGGGGACAATGTCACCACACCTGTGGGGATATTGCCACTAGGACACCTCTGGTCACCCAGCTTGGGGCCATGTGACTCCCCCCAGGTGACACTGACCCTTGTTCTGTCCCCAGAGGTGGTTGGGGTCCCTTGAGCCCAGTGGCCCTGGGACACCCTGGTGGCTCTTATTTGCTTTTGGGCCACTTGCCCCCAGCTGAACGGGTTCCCTGTCCCACCCTGGTGGGGCATGACTTTCGGCTGGGACACTGTGCTGGTGACAGTGGGGACGTGGTGGCAGGAACTGCATCAAGCAGCGCTTCACCGTGGCTGAGATGAAGGTGCTGGTGGCACTGTGGTCGCACAGGTGGTGGCATTAATGCTGTCACAAATAATGTCCCCTTTCATGTCCTTGATGTCCCCATCCAGGTCCCCCCATGGCCCATCCATATCATTGTCCCCCACGCGTCTCCATCCATGCCTTAGTTCAAACACCTTTATTTTTTCCCCAATTTCAAGGCTTTCAAAGGGATGAATAGAAACGTGTGTAATCCTCCCCTTTTGAAGTAGCTGAAATCTGATCTTGTTCTCCTTAGGTTATCCTCCTCCCTTGACCCAAACCCTAGACTCCTCCCCTGCAATACCTGATAAAACCCCACCCCCCTGCCCTTGCCCTCTCTCTTCATCTACTCCTCCCTCCCCACCACGGGGGAGGGAAATAAAATGGACTCTTGTGCTTAAAAAAACAGAGACTTGTTTCATCTGTTTCCCTGCCAGCGCCTGTACCTCCCTGGACATGATGTTCACTGTAGCCATGCAATGCTACAGAAACCTTTTAATCTCAAAGCCAAAACAAAAGGGTTTTCATGTCCCTGATGGCATAGCATCCACGTGCTTGGGTGAGTGGGAAGAACCTTTTTTGGAGGGGTTTCCACTCCACTGACTCCATGTCTTGGTTTGAGAAGACACATATCTTCCAGAGAAAACTGGAGTTTCCCTTGGAATGGAGAATGTAAATCCCTCCCCTTTCGAATTAATATAATTTTGCAATTAAAAGCTTTTCAGGCAAAGACTTGGGAATAGGAATAACAATTTTTTACTAAAAATATTAAGAATACAAATGTAGTAGTACAAAAACCTAAGCAAACAAAACAAACAGAAAATCCTAGAAACCCTGACACAGTCAGAAATACAGAAATACAACCTGACACTTTATTGGTCAGGGTGTTGGAAGCAGTCCAAAATAAGCTGTCCTGGAGTGGCAGATGTAGTTCTCTTGGAGTAGAGATGGTCCTGATGGAGTAGAAAAGGGTCCTGTAATGGCAAGATGGGTCCGGTTTTCCTTTGGGAATCCCGTGGAAAACCAGAATGCCTGGTGTTACTATGTCTCAGTTTTTATCTAGGTAGGAACAGTTTAGATCCTCCCACTGGTGGAGCATCTCACAATGGGATGATGTAATGTGTCATGTCATTGGTGAGCCTTAATGGCTCATTACCAGAAGATATACCCCGGAGAGAGGATGGGTTGTGGAAGAGATAAGAAACATTGTTCTACCTGGTTTTTAATGGCTGGCCCGTGACCAGTAGGCACCCGCCCCCTCCCCCCTGGAGTTATGAGATAAAGAAAAAACCTCCCCAACTGGTTTCAACAAATGGAATAGAATAAACAATTCTTATGGTTATATAACCCAAGACATTCTACAAAAGAATCGTGGGATTTGATCCACCCTATCCCCATTTGCTGTGGAAGATGCACATGGGCCAGAAACAAATGAAACAATGTATTTATATTGGAGAATGCCTCCAAGGCCATGCAGTGTTGCTTTATGCCACCAGAAGACACAAAAAGTGAGATTTTTCTGGGGCCAGAAGTTGACGAATCTGCTCTCTACAGCAGATTTCTGATGTTGGTCGGTGGATTTGTCCAGGTGCCCATGGGGGGCCAGGAGGATGTGGACCCCCCCAGCCAGGTGTCTTCCCAACACAGATCACCGGCACCAGGGACTACCAGGGCTCTGCCCACTGGGGGTCACTGAGGATCATCCAGCGTGGATCTTCCCATGGGGGATGGAGCTGGAGCAGTGCACGAAGCTCTTCCCGCACTCGGGGCACTTGCAGGTCCTCCCTTAGTGGTCACTTTGATGGTGTCTGGTAAAGTTAGAGCAGTGTGAGAAGCTTTTCCCACACTCGGGACACTCGTAGGGTCTCTCCCCAGTGTGGACGTGCCGGTGCCAGGCAAAGTTGGAGTTTTGCTGGAAGCCCTTCCCACAGTCAGGACAGTGGAAGGGCCTCTCATCCGTGTGAATCTGCTGGTGCTTGAAGAAATTGGAGCTCATGGGAAACCTCTTCGTGTGTTGATCACACTCATAGGGCCTCTCTCCAGTGTGGCTCCTCTGGTGTGTGACCAACTTGGAGCTCATATTGAAGCTCTTCCCACACTCCCCACACTCATAGAGCCCCTCCACTGTGTGGCTCCTCTGATGGACGATCAGGGCAGAGCCAGGGATGAAGCTCTTCCCACACTTGGGACACCCATAGGGCCTCTTCCTGGTGTGGACATGCCGGTGGGTGATGAAGGTGGAGTTGTACTTGAAGCCCATCCCGCAGTTGGGGCAGCGGAAGGGCCTCTCATCCGTGTGAATCTACTGGCGCAGGAGATTAGAGCTGGTCAGAAACCTCTTCCTGCATTTATCACACTCGTAGGGCCTCTCCCCAGTGTGTATGCATCCATACACCCTGACAACGGAAACAGGTACTGGAGAGAGAATATGGGATGGAGATTAGGAAGATGGGACTGGCATTGGAAATGAGAATACAGGAATGGGACTGGGAATGAGAATATGGGAACAGCACAGGGAATATAGAAATGAAAATGCGGGACCAGCAGGGGGACTGGGAATACGAGAACAGGAGCAGGGCAGGGAACATGGGACTGAGAATACAGGAATGGCAACCAAACAGAGAATATGGGACCAGGACAGGGAATGAGACCAGGAATGGGATCTGGACTGGGATGGGAGCTGGATGGGAGCAGGAGTGGGGAGACATGGGAACGGGCAGGGGGCTAGGGGAGTGACAGCACAGAGAGAGACATACTGGACAGGGGATACCAGGAAATAGGGTGGGGGGACATGGGGACAGTTTCAGGGCAGGAGACCCTTGATCAGCTGCCCCAGAACCTCTGCCAGTGTCTCCCAGCACAGCCAGAGCCACTCAGGCTGGGGAGCCCAAAGCCCTGAGCAACTCCCAAGTCCCTGCCAGGAAGCCTCAACTCCTTCACACTCAGCATCCCCCACATACCCTGGAAGATCCCCCCATGTTCACATCAACCTTAGTTCAAAATCTTTATTTTTACCCATGTTGTGGGTGTATTGGAAGGACAAAGAGATATGAAAAGAAAATCCAGGCCACGGGGAGCCAGGAGGATGTGGAGCCCCCAGCCAGGTGTCTTCCCAACATGGATCACCCGCACCACGGATCACCAGGGGTCACTGGGGATCATCCAGTGCGGATCCTCCCATGGAGAATGGAGATGGAGCAGCACACAAAGCTCCTCCCACACTGGGGGCACTCACAGGGCTTCTATTAGTTGTGGCTCCGTCAGCCTCTGTTCAAGTGAGAGCTCTTGGAAAAGCTCTTCTCACAATTGGGACACTCGTAGGGCCTGTGACATCACAGGGAGCAGGGCTGGGATGTGCTCTGGTGCCTGTGACAGCACAAGGAGCAGGGCTGGCTGTGATGCTCCCCAGTGCGTGGGACATGACAAGGGGCAGGGCTGGCTGTGATTAGTTTGGTGCCTGTGAAATGCCAAGGGCAGTGTCACAGTGGGGGCAGCTCTCAATGTCCCCAGCAGGTCCCACTGTCCAGTGCAGCCCGTGCCAGCGGTCACTGCGCACACGGGGGAGGCTGGGCTGGACGGGGGTCGGGGCAGAAACGCCGCCCCCGGGACTGGGCTCTCCCCCTGCCTCTGGGGCCCAGCCCCTGCTGGGAGGGCCTTGGGCAGGGCACGGGGCTGCTGCTGGCCCAGGGGGACAGGCCTTGTCCCCTGCCAGCTGCCTGCGCCCCTCTGATGCCTGTCCCACATCCCTGTGCCTCCTGTCCCCGCTACTCCCTGCCACCTTCACTGCCTCCATCCAAGCCCCACTCAACCTCTGCCCTGTGGCCTCTGGAAAGAAAGGAAGAATGAAGGAAAGGAAGTGTAGTCAGTGTACCCTGGCTGGATGCCAGGCACCCACCAAAGCTGCTCTCTCACTCCCCTCCAGAGATGGACAGGAGAGAGAAAACAGGATGAAGCCTTCATGGCTGGAGATAAGGACTGGGACAGATCACTCAGCACATGCCATCATGGGCAAACCTGGTTTGAAATTGGAGCCATTAATTGAATTTATTGCTATCAAAATCAGAGGGGGATACTGAGAAGTAAAATAAATCTTTAAAAGCACCTTCTGCCCATCCCTCCCTCCTTCCCAGCTCTACCTCCTCCTCCCCCAGTGGGTGCAGGGGGACAGGGAATGGGGGTTCTGGTCAGTTCATCCCATGTTTTCTCCTGCTGCTCAGGGAGAGGAGTCGTTCCCCAGCTGTGCCAGGGGTCCCTCCCAGAGACATTTCTCCATGAACTTGTCCAGCATGAGTTCCTCTCATGGACAGCAGTTCTTCACAAACTGCTGCAACGTGGGTCACTCTTCCATGGGCTCACAAGTCCTACCAGGACCCTGCTCCAGCGTGGGCTCCTCTGTCCACGGGTTTGCAGGTCCCTGCCAGGTCCCTGCTCCAGCACAGGTTTCTCATGGGGTCACAGCCTCAGCTCAGGCATCCCCTGGAGACCCCAGCCAGGTGTCTTCCCAACACAAATCACCGGCACCACGGATCACCGGGGTTCTGCCCACCGGGGGTCACTGGGGATCATCCAGCGTGGATCCTCCCATGGGGGATGGAGCTGCAGCAGCGCACAAAGGTCTTCCGGCACTCGGGGCACTCACAGAACATACAGTGCATTTTTTAAAGAACATTCAATGAATTTTATAAGTGTTCTTGAGGAGCCAACTCACCCTTTTGTTCTTTAACCTTAAAACAAAATAGCTTATGCAATACAAAAAGAAACTTAAAATAAGTAAAGTTAAATAATACATGTAATTAATAACACATATAAATTAGATAATTATCAATGTCTGTCTAAAATATTGTACCGTCACCAAGGGTTTGCAACAGCTGAATCTTCACTTTAAATTGGTTAATAATTGCATGAATCATCTGTGGATCATGATTCTCCAAGGTTATTTTAAAATTGAGTCCAGGTGTCATATTGATAAGGTCCAACTGTCAAGTCAAAAGCAACTCAAATATTGTTTTGATGCAGAAGACACCTGGGTTTATTGGTAAATCTCCTGTCTCGGTAGAGTCAGGGCGTGGCCAGGACCCAGGCTCTAAACTAGAGGGATGTCCTTTAACATATTTTAAAAGAAGGCTCTTAACAATAATAGCTATAAAACACTTAAAACACAGCAAACTCTTAGAACACGTTTCTATAAACAAATAAGACCTAGGACAAAAAATTAACCAAAACATACAGAATCTCATTTTCTCAGAAGTTTCTTTTAGCATAGAGATGCTAAATGGAAGAAACCACAAGACTAGCTGTTCATAGGAAGCTGTCAACAAAGTTCAGGTAACTTTTTCTGGAATCATAAAAAATACTTGAGGATTAAGAAACAGCACTGGATGCACTGATATAGAAAGTATAAGGACAAATCGAAGAGCTTAATTGGAGAAATATACAGTGTAAATAGAAAATAAAAATGAGATCTCAAAATGACATGTGGCTTGGAGAAAATCACATTAAAATTGATTAAGCATATAGAGAGCTAGCTATAATTTTACAGGCTTCACATTTGAGATAAAAATGAGGTAGGACTCAGGCTTTTGTCCAGCAATGTGCTAAAGTCTCTTAGTGGTGGCTCCGTTGGTGTCTGATCAAGTTAGAGTTGTATGAGAAGCTTTTCCCACACTTGGGACACTCGTAGGGCCTTTCCCCAGTGTGGATGCGCTGGTGGTTGATGAGGGTGCAGTTGTGCTTGAAGCCCTTCCCGCATTCGTGGCAGCGGAAGGGCCTCTCATCCGTGTGAATCCGCTGGTGCTTGAGGAGATTGGAGCTGGTCTGAAACCTCTTCCTGCATTGGTCACACTCGTAGGGCCTCTCACAGGAGTGGATCACCTGGTGGATAACCAGATCAGAGCTCCTGATGAACCTCTTCCCACACTCCCCACACTCGTAGGGCCTCTCCCCACTGTGGCTCCTCTGGTGTTTGATCAGCTCAGAGCTCGACCTGAAGCTCTTCCCACACTCGGGACACTCGTAGGGCCTCTCCCCTGTGTGGATGCGCCGGTGGGTGATGAGGGTGGAGTTGTGCTTGAAGCCCATCCCGCAGTCGGGGCAGCGGAAGGGCCTCTCATCCGTGTGAATGCGCTGGTGCCTGAGGAGAAAGGAACTGGTCTGAAACCTCTTCCTGCATTTATCACACTCGTAGGGCCTCTCCCCGGTGTGGATCATCTGATGGGCAATCAGGTTAGAGCTCGACCTGAAGCTCTTCCCACACTCCCCACACTCATAGGGCCGTTCCCCCGTGTGGATTCTCCAGTGGCAGATCAGGGAGTATCTCCACCTGAAGCTCTTCTCACATTTCGAGCACTTGTGGGGCTTCTCCCCATCCTGAAGCTGCTCAGAGACCCCCAGCTGCAAGGTCCAGTTGCCTCTCGGTCTGCCTCCATGGCCCAGGGTGGACCTTTCTGCCTTGGATCCCTGTGATCTGTGTTTGCAGCCCCTCCTTGCATGGGATCTGTGGGGTTTTTCCACCCTGTTCGATTCCTGTGCCATGGAGTTGCTCAAAACGGACTCTTCCACGAGGTTCTCCTGTGGGGATTTGTCCTCCCTGCTCTCTGTCCTCAGCTCTGTGTCTGGGGGACAAAGGAGAAGGAGAGGATGGGATTTGCCTCTGTGCCACAGCGAAGGGGAGAGATTCCCCTGTGCATCCCTGGCAGGATGGCATTGGCAGTGGGATTGTCCTGCAGCCGGGGGCCAGGCTGGGCTGGGAGATGGGGCAGAAGGGAAAGGGGCACGGACTTCCTCCTCACCTGTCTGGAGCTCCCGGGCCATCTTCCTCTTCCTCACAGCCTCCTCCTCCACCATCGGGCCAGGGTTTGGGATTGGGAAGTCCTGGTTTGGGGAGGGAAACCACGTGGGGTTCGATGGTCCCACTGGCCAAGTTCAGCTGCAGAAGTCAGCACCCCTTTCAGCCTCGGGAGGCCTGGACCCTGCTCATGTCGAGGCTCTCCCACCTCTCCAGGCTGCCAGGGGTCCCCCAGCACAGGGATTGCCCTTCTGTGCTCTCCTCGCTCCGGGGTTCCCGCGTTCTCTCCCGGCTCTCCCGGGGATCACCAAACCCGATATCGCCCCTCCGCCCACCGCTACCGGGCGATCACCACGTAGGACCCTCCAAGATCCCTCCAGTGCTATTTCCGGCTCGGCTTTGGGGTCCTGCAAGATCCAAACATCCCCTGCCCCGGAAAAAAACCTTCCAAGGACCCCCCCGATGGATTTGGAGCGAGCTCCTGCTCCCCACTCACCTGCGGGTTCCGGGGGGGACGATGCTGCCGGGGGCGGCGGAGCTGCGGCTTGAGCGGGCGGGCGGCGGACCGCGTGGAGTGGCTTTTCCTACTTTTTTTCGTGTTCCGCCTCTTCTCCCTCCTCTGTCGTTCCTGTTCCTCCTCCTCCTATTCCTGCCTCTCCTGCCTTTCCTTGTCCTCCTCCTCTGTCCCTCCTCTTCCTCCCGCTCCTCCTCGGCTCCCAGCCCGGTCCGGAAGGTGCCAACACTCAAAAGCAGCCGCGCTCTGCCCCGGGGGGGTTCCAAAGCGGCCCCGCCCCGCGCGGTACTGGGAGCGATTCTGAGAGCAGCGGGAAAGAACTGGGAGCGCTTTCCCTCCCAGTATGGCTCTTACTGGGAGCACTGGGAGGGAACGGAGGAAACAGCGCCCGGACTCGGCTGCGGCCGGCGCTGGGCGGGGCCAAGCCATAAGGCGTGGTTATGTAAATACGGGAGCGATCGCGCGCTGTGATTGGTGGGCGAGAGCAGCGCGGGGTATGCCGGGTCACGTGAGGGCGGGGGGCAGAGTAATGGCGGCGGTGTTTGGTGTAGGGGGGGGCCGGCACCGGGAATTGGGACAGGGACCGGGAAGGGGAATATGGGAATGGGACAGGAAAGATGGAAACAGCGAGCGGAGAGAGAATATGGGATGGGGATTCGTGTTCCAAAGCCTTGCAGTGAAACACATCCGGGGCTGCGAGCTCTGCAGCGGGGCCTCCCCTGGGCTGCTGCGGCCCAGGGCCCAAAGGCTGGAGCTGCAGCCTTGCTCCTGTGCCAAGAACAGGAGGCTCCTGCAGGCCCGTGTCCCCTCCATGTCCCCAGCATGAGGGAGGGCTCTGAGGCACAGCGGGTGCTGGCAGGAGGGGCTGCTCTGGCCAGCCGGGGGCCTGTGAGAAATGGCCAAAGCCTTGTGCTCTGTGCAGCCGGCCAAGGACAGCAGCAGGGCTGAAGGGTTCGTGTGCCACAGGCAGCCCGAGCTGTGGAGCCCTCAGGGCCCCGTGTGAGAGGCGGCCCTGGGGAATGGCACCGGGAAT
>VZDJ01000293.1:0-20286 GCA_008694505.1 Cyanoderma ruficeps | reverse complement strand
TGTACCCTGGCTGGATGCCAGGCACCCACCAAAGCTGCTCTCTCACTCCCCTCCAGAGATGGACAGGAGAGAGAAAACAGGATGAAGCCTTCATGGCTGGAGATAAGGACTGGGACAGATCACTCAGCACATGCCATCATGGGCAAACCTGGTTTGAAATTGGAGCCATTAATTGAATTCATTGCTATCAAAATCAGAGCGGGATAGTGAGAAGTAAAATAAATCTTTAAAAGCACCTTCTCCCCATCCCTCCCTCCTTCCCAGCTCTACCTCCTCCTCCCCCAGTGGGTGCAGGGGGACAGGGAATGGGGGTTCTGGTCAGTTCATCCCATGTTTTCTCCTGCTGCTCAGGGAGAGGAGTCGTTCCCCTGCTGTGCCAGGGGTCCCTCCTGGGGACATTTCTCCATGAACTTGTCCAGCATGAGTTCCTCTCATGGACAGCAGTTCTTCACAAACTGCTGCAACGTGGGTCACTCTTCCATGGGCTCACAAGTCCTACCAGGACCCTGCTCCAGCGTGGGCTCCTCTGTCCACGGGTTTGCAGGTCCCTGCCAGGTCCCTGCTCCAGCACAGGTTTCTCATGGGGTCACAGCCTCAGCTCAGGCATCCCCCTGCTCCAGCACGGGCTCCTGCAGGTGCATCTCTGCACTCTGTGCCCTCCATGGGCTGCAGGGGCCCAGCTGCCTCAGCACGGGCTGCACCACGGAATCTCAGGGCAATCAGCTGCAGCCCCTGGAGCAGCTCCTGCCCCTCCTCCTGCCCTGCCCTGGGTGTGTGCAGGGATGTTCCTCTGACATGTTCTCACCCTGATCTTCCATGATCACAGTTACAACTACACCATAAATGAATTTCTTTTTCTTAAATCTGTTATCTCAAAGCTGTTGCCACCATTTCTAACTGGCCCAGCCTTGGCCTGTGGCCGGTCCGTCCTGGAGCCGGCTGGCGTTGCCTCTGCAGGACATGGAGGAGCAGCTGCTTCCAGCAGCCTCTCATAGAATGCACTTCTAGAGCCCTCCCTTACCCAGGCCTGACCAGGGACTGGGAATGGAGACCAGGACCAGGAATGGGGACAGGGATCGGGAATGGGAACAGGGATTGGGAATGGGGACAGGGACTGAGAATGGGGACAGGGACTGGGAATGGTGTCTGTGACTGGGAATGATGTCTGTGACTGAGAATGGCATTGGGAATGGGGACAGGGACCGGGATTGGCACCAGGAATGTGGACTGAGACCAGGAATGGGGACAGGGACCTGAAATGGCACCGGGANAACCCTATACTATCAATGGCACCGGGAATGGGGACAGGGACCAGGAATGGGACAGGGAATATGGGACAGGGACTGAACATAGTGCTGGAAATTAGAACAGGGACAAAGAATTGAACCAGGAATATTGGATTGGGACTGGAAATGTGGACAGGGAGCGGGAATGAGGGCAGGGATTGGGAATCGGGACAGGAACCAGGAATGGGGAGAGGGAATTGCGACAAGGACCAGGAATGGGATACGGAATATGAACAGGGACTGGGAAAGGTATCAGGAATGGGATTGGGAATGGCCCTGGGAATGGGGACAGGGACCGATGTCCTCGTTTAGGGCAAATTTGGGAGGAAAGCTCTGAATGGGTCCCTCTGGAAAGCAAATCCAAGTAGCCGTTCCCTCACCTGGCCTGGGAAAATATTTCCTTACAGAAAAGTGGAAAAAAGTCTTTATTCAACAAGTAAAGTGCCCGCAAGCACAAAAAAAATGAACAATATCAAACAACAAAACCGCTCGTCATTGTGAAGAGAGATGGCAAAATTGAGCAACCCCCTTGCCATGGGTTGTAGCTCACCTCGCCCTGTCTCTTATCAGTCCCTCTGGTTGGTGCTGGAAAATGCCGTCCTGGGCCCCTGTGGGCAACAAGCGTGAGCTCTGGGTCTTTTTCTGGGTTTTTAGTAAAGAACAGGTTGAAGCAGCTCCAAGATAAAGACAAGAAAACAGTCTAGGGAAATTCTGTTCCTTAGCTGGCTAACTAACGAAAAAGCAAAGGAGAGCTCTCTCTCGCTGTCTGTCCGCAGACAACACAGTCCAGGAGCAGAATGCAGAGGAGTTAGTGCAGTTCCTGCAAACAAATCCTGCCCTTCTTCTTCCACCTCCTTCGCTCTCCAAACCTGTCTTAAAGGTGTAGAACTTTCCTACGAATATACAGCAAAAACAGAATAGACAATTGGGGATACAAGTATCATAAAGTCACCCCAGGAGACCATGATAGTGACAGGACAGTGGCAGTGATGGTGACAGTGACAATAACATCAACAGTGATGGAGACAATGACAGTGATGGTGACAATAGCAGTGACAATAACAATGACAGTGACAATGACAGTGCTACCCTGTGTCTCCGGGTCAGGTTTGACAACCACACCCACAGCAGGCGAGTGCAGATCTGCCTGGCCACCCATTCGGCCATCTGGAAGTGCCACCACCCTCGCTGCCTGGCAGAGGTGACAATGGGTGGCAATGAATGACTATGGGTGACGGGGGGCAAGAGGACAGGATGCTAGGGGGACAGGGTGCCAGGCTGCCAGGGGAACAGATTGACACGGTGATGGGGGGACAGAGTGAGACAGGGACAGGTGCCCCACCTGGGCACAGGCAGGACTGGAGGCATTTGCATCGTGCCCTGACCGTGCTTCCCCTCCTCCCCGCTCCCCTCACCCCCTGGGGACACCCCTGACGCCCCCTTTGTCACCTTAGGTGCCCCTCAGCAGAGGGGCTTGGTGACACCACAGGACGCCATCTCTGTGCCATCCCCGAGGTGGCCCCTGCTCTTTTTGTCACCACCACCTGCCAGTTTGTCACCAGTGCCCCAAAGGGGGGGGTGATCCATATCCTACAGGGGGAAGGGGTGACAACATTTTTGGGGTCACCCCAATCCACTTCCACCTCCCTGCATTCCCCTGCGGATTCTCCATGACCCTGCACCTGCCGTGCGCAGCATCCCCTGAGGGGACCTTGGGGACTTTGGGGACTGTCCCTGTGTCCTCACCCCTGGTCGCCCACAGTACGTTCACTGCTGCACCCACGCTCAGCCCTGGTTCCTGTCCTGGCTTCCTGATGTGACCAGGCAGGAGTTTCAGTCTCCTCAACCTCCTCCTCTTCCTCATGCAGTGACATTGGGGGAGACACCATGGGTCAGCTCTTGAAGGCACTGCAGGGTCGTGGTGGCTCCTGGAGTCCTCTTGATGCGTCAGCTGGGGGACCCAAGATGCTGCAGTGACAATTTGGGGGGTGGGTGCTCATTTGGGGGTTTCCAGGGTGGGTCATGAAGTCTCCTCCTGTTGTTGTTTTGGTTAATGTCTTGGTTTAGAAAGACAGGTATCTGCCAGGGAAACTGGGGTTCCCCTTAGAATAGAGAATGTAAACCCCTCACCCCCCACCAAATTCTAATTTTGCAATTAACGGCTCTCAGGCAAAGATTTGGGAATAGGAATAACAGCTTTTTACTAAGAATATAAGAATACAAATGTGGTAGAAAAAAAACCCAAAACCACCCCACCAAACCAACAAACAACAATTTTGGAAAGCCCTGACAAGGTCAAAGCTACAACCTGATGCCCTGTTAGTCAGGGTGTCGGAAGCAGTCCAAAAGTGAGTTCTCCTGGAATGGCAGATGCCGCTCCACTGAGGCAGAAATGATCCAATAGCAAAAAGAAAGGGTCCTGAGGTGGTGAGAAGGGTCCAGCCTTCCTCTGGTAATCGGATGAAGCAAGAAAAAGGGGCATCGTGGTCCTGAGTTCCAGCTTTATCCAGGTAGGAATGGCTGGCTCCTCCCACTGGCTGGAGCATCTCACAATAGGCATGATGGAATGTGGGTATGTGTTGGGAAGGGGAAACAGCTTGGGGAGTTGTAATGGCCCATCATGGAGAAAGATAAGAACAATGTCTTACCTGATATTAACCGTTGGGCCATTATCAAAAGGCACCCGCCCCCAACTGTTTTTCAGCAGATGAAATTGAATATACTCTATAACCCAGGACAGTTAAAATTTTGTATTTTTTGGCTAATGCATTATTTGTGTGGTGGTTTTTATGTTTACTAAATTATTTGCTAACTGGGAAATTAGGATTTTGGGAGAAGGAGGCAAAACAGGCTCAATTTAAAAGTAAACATGTAATTTATTAATACACAGATAGAAAACAAAGAGAAGAGAAAAAAGAAAAAAAATAAAAAAAATTTAAAACTCTTCTCCTCTCCTCTCTCACAAGTGTTCACTTTTTTATAAACAACATAGAAACAAAATTTGTGACATTCAGTCAGTTTTACTATTTAAATATAGTTTTTCATTTATTCTTCAGGAGAGGAGTCTCTTGTTTTTTATGGAATTCTTCTACTAACAACCAGGAAAAAAAAGTTTTCTTGTGGGTTGGAACTTTCACAGAAACAGCTGCCCAGGGAAAACCTGCTTCTATTTGGTTTCTTCCCATTAGCAGTTTTTCAAGCTGTCTGTGGGTTGTGGAGTTTAGGCATTTGGGGTGTCACTTTTTAAAGATAAGCAGCTTTAAGGCAAAGGATTTTTCATTTCAAGGAACAGAGATGTCTTCTCATTTTTTTCCACTGGTGCGGGAGCTTCTCATCTTTTTCCCTCTGTTCAGACATTTCATGGAATCACACAGTCCATCAGAAACACCTTTGCTCAAAAATTCACCAATTATTTTTCTAAATGCATATTTTTCTATGATTTAAAAGACAATTTACTAATGGAGTTAATTTCTATAGCTCAAACAAGAAAGTTCAGTCAACAGGCAACTCCTTGATCTTTTCTCTAATTAATCTTTTTCTTACTCTCTCCATTTGACTGTTACGCCAAATTTTTTCTATGCTCCATCCATTTGTCTGTTCTCATTCTGGGAAGAGGCAGTGCTTTGGAAGTCCCATCTCCTGGCAGGAAAGAGTTAAAACTTGCCCAGATTTGCCGTGGTCACGTGACCTCAGCCTGGCGGGAGCAAAGAAAAAAAAACTCGGGAATGGGAAAAAAAAAACTTTAGGCGGGTCTCAGAGCAGCCCGGCTGATGAAAGGCTCCTTGCCCCCACCCCTCGGTCTCATTCAGGGGGTCCCAGCTCAGGGCAGCTGCAGGCTGCAGGCTCCCCTTCCCCTGCTGGGGAAAGGGCCCAGGCCCACGGCCAGGCCTCGGGCCAGCTCCCCCTCAAAGGGGAGCGGCAGGGTGTTTCCCAGCTGCTAAAAACCGATCAGGGTCAGGATGGGGGCACATCATCCCCTCTCTTGGCTGGGAGTCACCTGGCCAGGCAGGCCTTCTGTGAAAACTTGGGGCCTGGGGCAGGCCAGGGCCTTCCCGGGCCCCTTTAAGAAACAGAACCAGGTCTGCCTTACTTCTTGTGAAGGCAAAAAAAAAAAAAAAGAAGCAGTCCCAGGCTTCTTTCTAACTTTTAAAGCTGTGTGTGTCCCAGAGGTGCATCTCTGCATGGATTTGGCTATTCTGGTTGTCAGTTCAAAAAAAAATCACCAATTGCATTTCACCATATCTTAAACTAACACACCTCCTATCGACACAAACTCACCCCCCAGCCTGTGCCTCAGTTTTCCTCTCTCTCTGAAGGGACCACCAGGAGCTGATGTTCTAGAATTGGGTTTATTTTGGGGGGTTTTGGGGTTGGGGTTACTGGGATGGCCTGGTGGGCCAGTGGGGTGGGCCAGGATGTGTCCAGGCTGGTGGTCCTCTGGGCTGGGGGCAGACCAGGCTGGATCCAGACCAGAGTCCAGCTGGAATCCATGGCTCTGGTGTCCATCTAGAAAAGGATCCAACCTCACCTTGCCCCCATCCATCCCAGGCTCCCCAGCTGGGCCTGGTCCTCACTGCAGAGTGGACAAGACTAACGGTCAGTCCCAAGATGACCCCAAACCCCCTTCCACCAAACCCACCACGCCAGCAACCCTGAGTCCCGGAGCCACCAGTATCCCCTGGAAGCCAGGTCAGCTCTGGATCTCCTGGAAGAGGAGATCCACAGTCCCAGTGTGGGGACTCAAGGGCATCCAGGATGGTGAGCACCAAGTCCATGTGGTGTGGGGGCGCAGTTGGGGACACAGCTGGGGACACATTCGGGGGAACAGGGGGTGGGGAGTGAGGGTTGGAGGGGGAGGGATACACCCAAAAATCTGTCAAAGTCGAGGGGAGGGCACTCAAAATTGGGGGAAAGGATGGGAAAAGAGGGAAAGGATCCAAAATAGGAAGAAGGGACCCAAAAGAAGGGGAAAGGATCCAAAATGGTGGGGGGGGAAGGACCCAAGATTAGAGGATGAAGGGTGTCATGGGATGTTGTGGAGTGTCACAGTGTTGTGGAATTCCCCTACCTGTGACGGGACAGGTAGCATCCTGCTCAGTGTCAGGAGCAGTCATGGGAACATCCTGAAGGACACAGGGACACCCAGTGGGACATGGGGACACCTCGAGTGACACAGCCCTGGGACCTTGGGGACTTTGGCCACACTAGGGGCAGGGGACAGGAAGATAGGGGAAGGGGACAGGGACTCACAGGGGGGACAAAGACACACAGGGCAGGATAGGGACACACAGAGCGGTGACTGGGAGTCACAGCGGGGCATGGGGACATACGGAGGGAAGGGACACAATGCCACCAGGACACACATCAAGGGACAATGTCACCATAGCTGTTGGGATGCTGCCACCAGGATGCCTCTGATGACACTCAGCGCTGGGCCATGTGATGCCCCGGGTGACGCTGACCTTTGCCCTCTCCCCAGCTTGTCCCCTGGCAGCTGTTGCTTGCTTCCAGGTCACTCGTCCCCAGCTGAACAAGTTCCTCGTCCCACCCTGGTGGGGGGTGACATTTGGCTGGGACACCGTGTTGGTGACAGTGGGGATGTGGTGGCAGGAACTGCATCGGGCAGTGCTTCTCCATGGCTGAGATGAAGGTGCTGGTGGCACTGTGGTGACACAGGTGGTGGCAAAAAGCATTGATGCTGTGCTAGTTTACATCCCAATCCATGTCCCCAATGTCCCCACCCATGTCCATGTCCCCCACATGGCCCCATCCATGTCATTGTCCCCATCCATGTCCCCCATGCCCTCACCATAGACTGTTACCCTATGCCCCCACCCATGTCTTTGTCCCCAATGTCCCCATTCATGCCTTAGTTCAACATCTTTATTTTTACCCCAGGTTCAGGACTTTCAAAGGGATAAACAGAAACCTTTTCATTTCAAGGGCAAAACAAAAGGATTTACATGTCCCTGCTGGCAGAGCATCCACATGCTTGGGTGGGTGGGAAGAACCTTTTTTGGGGGGTGGGAACCCCATTTTTTGGAGAGATTTCAACCCCACTGTCTCCAAAACTGTGGGTTTTGCCCCAGTCCATCCCCATTTGCTGTGGAAAGATGCCCATAGGCCAGAGAGAATTGAAACAATGGATTGATGTTGGAGAAGACCTCCAAGGACATGCAGCATTTCTTGATGCCACCAGAAGACACAAAAAGTGAGATTTTTCTGGTGTCAGAAGTCAAAAATGGCACTTTCCACAACAGACTTCTGATGTTGGTCTGGGGATGTGTCCAGGGGCCCAGGGGGAGCCAAGAAGATATGGAGCCCCCAGCCAGGTGTCTTCCCAACACAGATCACCAGCACCAGGGGTCACCGGGGCTCTGGTGACTGGGGGTCACTGGGGATCATCCAGCGTGGATCCTTCCATGGGGGATGGAGCTGGAGCAGCGCACAAAGCTCTTCCCGCACTCAGGGCATTTGCAGGGCATTCCTTAGTGGTGGCTCCTAAAAGTGAACTAAGCCTGAGAAGTGACTGGGAACCCACTGAGACAGAACCGAGGACCCTCTTTGGAGAGAGCTGGGACCTGCAAGGTGTGGGTGAGTACTTGTGGGTGGGACGGTGCTAAATGAGTGTGTGTGCTGCATGAGTGAGACGAGAGCCAGCCGCCAAAGTGAGTTTGGACCCCTAGACTACTGCAGTTCAGTCATCCCATGAGGGGCACGGCGGGGAAACAGGGGAAGCGAGTAGTAATTTTGTGAAAGAAAGCACTCCAAGACCCTGAGGGACCCCCGAGAAAACCTCCAGCCCAGGAGGAGAGGGAGGGGGTTGAAGGGTAATGCTCCTTGAATGCCATCTCCTTGTGCTCAAGATACTGTCATCTCCCTGATGTCAAGGACTTTGGAGCGAGGTCTTGGTCCTGAAACAAAAAGGGGAGCCTACAAATCCCTCTGCGGGGAGTCTTCTTAGATAGAGGGAGAAGCACCGTAAGGATCTGAGACAGATAGGACCCTTTCCTATTGAGATACTCCTAGTCTGGGATCTGTGAGGATATGCAGACCCTAGACCTGGGGATTGTTCCCTTTCCTGGCTGGGGGGGGACACAAAGGCCTTACGGAAGGGGAAATAGGACTTCCTACTCGGGGATCATGAATCCTGGAATGAGGAGGGATGGGTACCCTCATCTCTAATGAGTGTTCTGGGCAGTGGATGCAGAGGAGACTCTAGAGATGAGAAGTCCCTAAGGCAGATTTAAGGCGTGGGAAATAGATCCTGCCAGATAAATGTAATAAAAAGGGCAGGAGACCAGGTTTCCTCCTTTATATGCCTTTATTTTCCAGCTTTTATATAGGGTAGGCTCGAGGGAGTGCCCTACGCCACTGTCGCTCCAGGCTGAGGAGGAGGTACAATGGAGTCTGCTGCCAGAGCTGCAGAATCCAGAATTCCAGCCTCACAGGAGTATAGGAACTCAGTTGGCTTGTTCTCAGTCCAGGGGTGTCTTCGCTCCTTAGTATCTCTTAGGTCATGGCGAGGTACAGGAGACTGTCCACAACTACCTTAGAGTGTTCCCGGTTCAATGCTGTCTTTTGTGGTCTGGATTCCGTGTTGGCTCGTCTCAGCTAGGGACTTCTGGTGTTAATTATGTCCAGTCTGCAGCAAAGTCCCATGGGAGTCTCCATGATTTTCCATACTAGGTGGAGTGGAGGCTGACTGACATGTGGGCAGCGTTGGAGGAAGAGTTAATTTGTAACAAGAAGGCCCGCAGCCCGAGCGAGGGTGGGACAAGGAACAAGGTAAGTGGGGATTTCTAAGGGGGAGAGGGAGGGAAAGAGTCTTTTGGGGTACAGAGTGGGGTTTTCTAACAATTCAGCAAACATTAACTCATATTATGGTATTTCTCACAATATGGCAAACATCAACTCTTTAACTCAGTACATCTTTAACTTCGTAACAATTTTACCCTAACCTTCTCCGTAATTCGTAACTTGTGGAGTTGCTCTAACCTTTATTTCTTACATTAAATTTGTATTAAGTGATTTAAATAAATGTCAGGTTTTTAACTTGAGTGGGATTATTTGTATGCTTTAGAGTTTATTATGATTCCATAGGATTAGGTTAATCTAAATGTTCTGCTGTTAAGCTGGTGCCGAGATATTTTGTATTTTTTTAATGCTGAAACAAAACTTTTGAAGTTTATGTTAGCTTAAGATAATTGAAGTGAAATTTATATGAGTTACCAGCTGTAAGTTGAATGTTGTAAATTTTTAATTTGCACTCAGTCGCTGTTGCGGGGGCTGGCACATGTAGTCTCAGGGTGAAGCAAAAGCTAAAAGGCCCCGAGCCAATTGCCAACTAAAAAGGGCAAGGCACCATTTTGTTTAAAGGCATTCGGCTGTGGGAGAAGTAGTAAGAACCATTTTGTTTGTGGGTGGAAGTGGTTTAGGAGCCGTTTTGGATTTGGGCACTCATCTGCCAGAAGAGGTATCAGAGGCCATCTTAGTGTGCACTTGAGCGGCCGGAAGTGGTGGTGAGGGGGCGCCATCTTGAGAGTCCTGGTGATTGGAAGCCGGATTTGGTGGCCATTTTGAGAAGGGTACCATGAGAATTTCCCAGGCTGAACTCACATCAAGAGTGTTACAAAGGAGAAGCTGCAGTCCTTACACCCCCACATTAGTGAAACATCTTTGGCTAGTCTAACAGTACAATAAAGCTTTGATTAAGTTATAGATAGCAGGAGATTTCCCTTTTAAAAATTTTATTTACTTTTCATACAGTTAACTTATTATTATTGTCCACAACTCTCATTTATTTTACCACAACTCTATATTAGTTTCCACAGTTTCTCCTGGTTTCCTAGGGCTAGTGGGTGTTCACCTTGGTTCTATTTTTAACTCAGTTTCAATTATTGTTTAAGAATAGGAAATCGTAAAGAGTGAGAAAAATGGGCCAGTGCATAGGGAAGGAAACAAAAAGGCAAGGTGGGAGGGGAAAAAGGAATGTATCACCTATTCCTCCATATAGTCCCCTTGCCAAACTGCTAGTAAAGTGGAATTAAATGGAGTCATGGAAAGAATTAGAAAAGCCGAAAATGATATATTATTGTTTAAATGTATGGCCTAATGAAAAAATAATAGATGGTCCAGTGTACTGGCCTTGCTATGGTGCTAAAGAGAAGTGGATAAGAGATGCCCTATACAAACTGGTTGAGGCAAGAACAGAAGCAGATGATGAAGAAAGAAAGTATGCACAGTGTTGGGTGCAATGTTGGGAGGAAATTGAAGTATACCGAGTGTCCCAAGAGAACAAAAAAACAAAACTAGAAAAATCTTGCAGTCGATGAAATCCATTAGAGTATTTACCCCATCCACCCCCTCCAACTCCTCCTCTCCCCCCACCCCCTGCTCCTCCAATGCCCCTTCCATTACCTCTGCCCTCCCAAACACCTTCCTCTGCAGTACACTCCCCCAACTTCATATCCCCTTCCCCAGTCCTTGCACCTACACCTTTCTCAACCTCCTTCCCTCCTTCTTCCCTAGAAGAGAGAGCTACAGATACATTGGCCATCACAGGGCCAAAATCTCACCTGGAAACTCCGAGTAGTAATACAGGGTCTCCCACGAGAGAAAGAGCACACTCAACCATGATAGGACTCACAGGGACAAGAGAGACACAGCAGACTTCCATGACTCCAGTCACTTCTCTAGTTTCCCCATCTTCCCCTGTGCTACCCTTGAAAATTCCCACGTCATTAACCATAACCATTTCCCTACCCTCTCTATCTCTTTTTCATGCCAGTCCTTCAGATTCCTGATCCGATGCTTCTAGTCTCACAGTACTAACAAATCAGACAGACCTCACTGGAGTTAATATATGTGGACAAACCCTAGACTCGGAAACAGGTACAGCCCCAAGGCTAGTGATACCCAGGCTACAAGGTCCATATTTGGGCTCTTCACAGAATCACAGAATATGTAGGTTGGAAGAGACCTTCAAGATCATCGAGTCCAACCCAGCCCTAAGACCTCAACTAGATCATGGTGTCAAGTGCCACATCCAGTCTCTTTTTAAACACACCCAGGGATGGTGAATCCACCACCTCCCTGGGCAGACCATTCCAATATTTAATCACTCTTTCAGTGAAAAACGTCTTCCTAATATCCAACCTGTATTTCCCCTGACGCAGCTTAAGACTCTGTCCTCTCGTTCTGTCAGTTGCTGCCTGGGGAAAGAGACCAACTCCCAGCTGTCTACAACTACCCTTCAGGAAGTTATAGAGAGTGATAAGGTTACCTCTGAGTCTCCTTTTCTCCAGGCTAAACAACTCCAGCTCCCTCAGGCGTTCTTCATATGGCTTGTTTTCCAAGCCCTTCACCAGCTTTGTTGCCCTCCTCTGGACACGTTCAGGCATCTCAACGTCCTTCCTGAACTGAGGGGCCAGAGCTGGACACAGTACTCAAGGTGTGATGTCACCAGTGCTGAGTACAGGGGAAGAATGATCTCCCTGCTCCTGCTGGCCACACCATTCCTGATCCAGGCCAGGATGCCATTGGCCCTCTTGGCCACCTGGGCACACTGCTGGCTCATGTTCAGCCGGCTGTTGACCAAAACCCCCAGGTCCCTTTCCTCCTGAGCACTGTCCAGCCACACTGTCCCCAGCCTAACGCTGCAGGGGGTTATTGTGGCCAAAGTGCAGGACCCAACACTTGGACTCATTTAATCTCATTTTGTTAGACTCTGCCCATTGATTCAACTGTTCCAGGTCTCTTTGCAGAGCCATCCTATCTTCCAAGCGGTCGACACACGCTCCCAGCTTAGTGTCATCTGCAAATTTACTAATGAAAGATTCAATAGCCTCATCCATGTCATCAATGAAAATATTAAATAGAGCTGGTCCCAGCACAGACCCCTGAGGGACACCACTGTTGACTGGCTGCCAGCTGGATACAGCACCATTCACCACTACTCTCTGGGCCCTGCCATGCAGCCAGTTCTGAACCCAGCAAAGAGTGCTCCTGCCCAAGCCCCGGGCTGCCAGCTTATCCAGGAGTGTGCTGTGGGAGACAGTGTCAAAAGCCTTGCTGAAGTCCAAATACACAACATCCACAGCCTTTCCTGCATCTACCAAGCGGGTCACTTGGTCATAAAAGGAGATCAGGTTGGTCAAACATGACCTACCCCTCCTAAACCCGTGCTGGCTGGGCCTGAGACCCTGGCCATCCTGTAGGTGCTGCGTGATGTCGCTCGGTATAAATTGTTCCATTATCTTGCCAGCTACCGAAGTCAGACTGACTGGCCTATAAAGTTGGTCCTGAGTAAGCAATAACTTTCAGACTGAAGGAACTTAGCTGTTCCCGTTATGAGAAGTCCCCATGGGAGGGACGAGAGGAAGGATAGGTTTTGTAAATGCCCCTCTGATGGCTTCAGAGGTAAGATCGTTTAAAAAGGAAATTGGGCCTTTGATGGAGGACCCAGTTGGAGTCTCCCAACAATTAGACCAGTTCCTAGGACCCAGTATTTATATTTGGGAGTAGATAAACTCTATCTTAACTATCCTATTCTCCAAAGAAGAAGTACAAATGATAAGAATAGCAGGAGTGAAAATATGGGAGCGAGAAAACCGTTTAGGACACCCTGGAGAACACAAACTGCCACTAGTAGACCCAGGGAATTGGGACCTAAATGATGAACTGAAAGACAAAGTATGAAGGAATATCGTAATCTAATAGTTAGGGGCATCAAAGAGGCAGTACCTAGAACCAATAACATTTAGTTACCTTTTGACTGCCATCAGGGCAAAGAAGAGTCCCTAGTAGATTGGTTAAATAGATTGAAAAAGAATTTTCAATTATATTCAGGTTTAGACACAGAGCCCTCAGGGACAAGCACTTCTTAAAGTTCAATATGTCACAAGATCTTGGCACGACATTAGGAAGAAACTTGAAAAATTAGAAGACTGGCAAGATCAAGGAATTAATGACTTATTAAAAGAAGCTCAAAAAGTCTATCTCAGGAGGGATGAAGAGAAGACAAAGGTAAAAGCTAAAATCTACATGGTGGCAGCACAAGAAACTAATCGAAGGGAATCGGGGGAGTTGGAGAAAGAGGCAAGTAAGAAAAATATAGAAGGGAGGAAATGGATGGGAAGATGTTTTTATTGTGGAGAAAGGGATCATACAAAAGTCCAATGTAAGGCGTGGGAGAAAGATCAGAAAACATACCAAGAATTGCAAGATTAGGATAGTCAGGGGCTCTACACCCTGGGTACATACAATCGTTGGAAATCAGAGCCCTTCATAAATTTGGAATTGGGACCCCAGGGGGAAGAATTTGAGTTTCTGGTAGACATGGGTTTGGACAAAAGTATTACAAAGTTACCAAAAGGATGTAAGACTGGAAAGAAAATGTGTCCAGTAATGGCAGCCAAAGGAGAACCTTTTAAAGCTCCTGTTATAGAAGATGTTATTATAAAGGGGAACTCTGGGAAAACTGTAAATGAATTGTTGCTTTTAACTCAGGTAATTCATTAGGATGGGATTTACAAGTTAAATTACAGATAGGAATAGTGCCAGGAGGAGACCACATGGTGGTATGAATGATGAAATTTACAGAAGAAGAAGAAATCGGAATTAATCCCAAACTTTGGGCAGATGGTGAGAATTGGGGATTGCTAGATATCCCTCTAATAGAAATAAAACTCCGACCTACGGCTTCAAGGTACAAATCAAGCAATACCCTGTTTCATTAGGCGGGAGGAAAGGTCTCTGTCCTATCACCAAGAAATTAACACAGGGTAGTATTTTAGAAAAATGCAAGTCACCATACAATACTCCGGTTTCGGCCATACAAAAGCCCAATGGAACTTACCACCTGGTACAGGATTTGAGAGAAATAAACAAACGTACAATAACCAGATTTCTGGTGGTACCCAATCCCTACATCCTGCTGGGAAGAATTCCCCCAGAGCATAGATGGTTTAGTGTCGTTGACCTGAAGGATGCTTTCTGGGCCTGCCCAGTGGCAGAGGGGAGTTGCAACTTCTTTGCTTTTGAATGGGAAGAACCTGGTTCGGGAATAAAATTACAACTACGATGGACCCGTCTACCTCAGGGGTTCACAGAATCCCTGAACCTGTTTGGGCAGGCCCTAGAAGAGTTGTTGGGCCAACATGCTCTGAGGAGGGGAAACAATATAATTCAGTGCATTGATGATATCCTGGTGTCTGGAGAAGAAAGAAAGAACACTTGGGGAGCCACAGTGGATCTGCTCAACTTCTCGGGGGAAAGGGGACTAAAAGTCTCAAAAAAAAGTTACAGTTCGTCAAAAGTGAAGTAAAATATTTGGGACACATAATTGGTGGAGATTATCAAAAATTATGTCCAGAAAGAATACAAGGAATCATTCAAATACCCCCTCCCAAGACAAAATGAGATATCTGGAAATTACTGGGTTTAATTGGTTACTGTAAATTATGGATTGATGAATACACCCAATCAGTAAAGTTTTTATACAAAAAGCTAGGAGAATCAGAAAAAATAAATTGGACAGATTGTTGCTTTGAACTTTCTGTCTTTTTGCCTTTCTGTAGAACGGTCTCACGCAGCTTCATGTAAATAATGTCTATTCTTAGAATGTTTACATACTTCTCCTGTGAGAGAAGAAATGAT
Source organism: Cyanoderma ruficeps (assembly GCA_008694505.1). Taxonomy (NCBI): domain Eukaryota; kingdom Metazoa; phylum Chordata; class Aves; order Passeriformes; family Timaliidae; genus Cyanoderma; species Cyanoderma ruficeps. The sequence continues at coordinate 5,341 of VZDJ01000293.1, read as the reverse complement.
TGATGGTGATGTCCACCATCCAGGTTGAAGGGGTGGCGACCTGTGTAGCCAATCCCTTGACCTCTGTACATATCTATAAATACTGGAGTCAGATAAAATTAAAGAAAAAGAGTTTTTGCAACAGCCATGTCCTGAGCTTCATTCCAGTGTTCTTGAAACTGGGACATGCCCAGCTTCGCTCTGCGACAACAGATAAGGATGATAAATAATTTGAGATCCTAAAAGAAAAATTGGCCTGAGCCCCTGTACTAAGCTTGGCAGATCCAGAGCAGCCTTTCGACCTGTTTACGAATGCAGAAGGGGGTGTAGCTTATGGAGTTCTGACTCAAGATTGGTGTGATTACTGGAAGCCTGTAGCTTACCTCTCCAAACTTCTTGACCCAGTGGTCAGGGGTTGGCCTCAATGCCTTCAGGTTGTGGCTGCAACAGTAACTTTGATGGAAGAGAGCCAGAAACTTGCCTTGGGGGAGAAACTGAAAATCCATACACCCCATGATCTTTAGACCATACTAACCCCAAAGGTGGGACAGTGGTAGTCTGATAGTCGGTTGCTAGCTTATGAACTATTGTTATTGGATGGAGACCAAATAGAGATAGCCACCACAAACATCCATAATCCTGCCCAATTTCTATCAGGAATTCTGGATGAAGAAATCGAACATAATTGCCTGCAAGCAGTAGATCTTCAAACCAGAGAGGATTTGCAAGAGATACCCTTGCCAGTGGGACAGATACTATTTGTAGATGGGTCGTCTGGGGTGGTGGAAGGGAAAAGGAGATCAGGGTATGCCGTGGTAGACAGAGAAAATTTACAGGCATTAGAAAAAGCCAAACTACCCCCATATTGGTCTGCCCAGATGTGTGAACTGTCACACTAAAAAGAGGGCTAGAGGAACTAAAAGGGGACTTGGGCACAATATATACTAACTCAAAATATGCATTTGGGGTAGCACAGACATTTGGAAAAATCTGGATGGAAAGAGGATTTTTAAACTCAAAAGGGAAAGGACTTGCCCATGAAAAGATGGTCTGAGAGGTGTTAAAAGCATTACAAGAACCCGAAGAAGTGGCGATAGTCTATATAAGGGGACACCAACATGGGGATTCTTTGGAGGTAAAAGGCAGCTGGCAGATCAGGCAGCTAAAGAGGTGGCTGTGGGAGAAGAAATAATTGTTGTTGCATGGATGGGGGAACTAGATGAAATGGAAGTGAGAATATCGCAGTTGAGTGTAAAGGAACAACAAGAAATTCTGTCAGAGGGAGGAAAACAGGATAAGAAAGGCAAATGGATAATGCCAGATAGGCACCAAGTGCTAAATAAGGCATTGTCTCTTAAAATTCTGAAGGGCCTCCACAAGACAACAGACTGGGGAACACAAGCCCTGTGTGACCATTCCCTGAGAACCTATGTTTGCCCAGAGATCTTTGAATTAGCGAGAACAGTGACGCGAGACTGCCTCACCTGCCAGAGGATTAATAAAAAGATTATGAGAAGAGCACCTTTAGGGGGCACAGAATTGGCACAATGACCCTTTCAAAAGGCGCAAATTGATTTCTCAGAATTCCCCCCAAGGTTCAACGTTATAAGTATTTATAGTAATAGTGGATCATACCCACTGGCTAGAGGTGTTCACGACAGTTAATGCTTCTGCTCACGTGGTGAGCAAAATCTTACTAGAACAAGGGATCCTCTGATACGGGTTAATTCATGTGATTGATTCAGATCAGGGGCCACATTTTACATCCCAGATACTGCACTCCACTATGAGAGCATTAGGGATCAAGTGGGATCTGCATACCCCATGGAGGCCTCGGAGTTCTGGAAGGATAGAAAGAATAAATCAAACATTAAAAAACTGTCTCACTAAATTGACCAGTGAAACTAAGATGAATTGGGTAGAGTGCCTTCCCCTAGCGCTGTTTAATATTTGAGCTAGACCCAGATTTGAATGTATCACCCTATGAAGCCCTTTTTGGGCTAATTCTTCTGACTTCCACAGTGATAGCTACCTATGAAGAGGGAGAAAAAGGAGTGCAGACTATATTAAACTTATTGGTAAGACCTTAGAAGACCTCAGGAAGTGTGACTACCTTCCACAAAGCACCCCGGTAGACTTTCAAACACACTCATTTCAGCCGGGAGACTGGGTGCTTATAAAAACATGGAAAGAGATTCCATTAACACTGAAATGGGAAAGACCATACCAAGTCTTGCTAACTACAGAGACTGCAGTACGAACAGCTGAGAAAGGCTGGAGTCATTCCACTCGAGTCAAAGGCCCAGTATCACCCCCAGCTGAAGAAGACAAGAAGGGTTAAAGTTACTAAGTTAAAAATAATTGTTTACAATGTTTCAAGTTACAAGTTGCTAAGTTATACTATAGTAATGTTACCTGGTTAAAATACTTTCATTTGCTCTAATTTCAGGAACCTCCAGAGCTTTATAAACGTAGAGCTCTCCCCGTTTAAGTGAAACAGATTTGACCCCAAAACTTATCTAACAGGGGATTGATACACTATAGAATTAAGCTGAAGACATCAAACAAAGACCATTAGAAGTTGAAGCAGAACCTGACTGAACAATCATAAAAGATTGCCTGACCTGCAAAAATGAAAGAACAGAGAGAATGATCCTCCAACAAGTCCAGCAAATAGGACTAGTCATTATTCTCTCTCTCTGTACTACGACAAAGGCTGACAAAGGATGCAATAAATGCCACCATCTTGTCTACATGGGAAATAACCCGAGGATATGTCCACAGAGTGCATAGCAGCATCAACTCCATGTGTATCAATCCCAAGGAAGTAACCACATGTAAAGAAGAAGGAAAAACTTATTGGCTGGCCAGAAAAAAAGGATCATTTGAATCAAAAATGAATGGGGCGTGTCCTACCAAAGAGCTCTGGATGTGCACCAAAAATGATCCAAGGAACTCCATGGGCCAGGCCAAACAAAAAGGTTTGAATACCATCAAAGAGAAAGAAGTAAAAGAGATTGTAACAATGGGTATAACGGCTTTGGAGTGGGATGGGAGAAATTTCTAGATTTCTAGATTTGGTCAAAAGAATTAGTCACGAACTAAACATCAGTAACTGTTGGGTTTGTGGAGGTACCAAAAACACCGAAGGGTGGCCCTGGGAGGGAATGGCCCTGTCCACAGGGGAGATAGTAAAAATAATGACCACCACAGGAAATCCCATCTTAGGCCCCAGACACTATGGAGGAACCCGGATTCTCCAGAATAAAATTATTGGGGAAGAATGAATATGGAGAAAAGGGAGTTTGTACATGGGGCAGGTGGGGGAAATACCTTCCAAGCGATATAATATCATTGAAAATATAAAATCAAATGCTCGGTGGCTCCCCAAAGCACTGGAGTTGTATTGGTCCAACAAAGGGGGGCAAGGCTGTTCATATATTAAAGTAAGAAGTTATATGAATGTATCACCTGAGAACAGAACCCCTTTAAGGCTATCCCGCAGGTGGCTAAATTTTGAGACCAACTAGAAAATACCAAAGAGGGGGTTTGGGTTGCCCCAAATGGACTATATTGGTTATGTGGGAAAAAGGCATACACTTCACTGCCTCCAACCTGGAAGGGAGGTTGTACTTTAAGGGTAATCTGCCCCTCCTTCTTCATTCTCCCCCAGGAAGCTGGGAAAATTCTAGGAGCCCCCCTATATGATGACATCACAAGAAAAAGGAGAGATATAACAGGCAGAACTCAACAGTGGGGGGAGGAAATCTGGACTCCAGAAAGGATAATAGAAACCTATGGCCCTGCGACTTGGGCACAGGATGGTTCCTGGGGATATCGAAGCCCCATTTATATATTAAACAGAATAATCCACTTACAAGCTCTGTTAGACATGATCACCAATTGTACTACCATAGCAACTGACCTGTTAACTACTCAACAAGATCAAATCCCGTATACCAAAATCGACTGGCTCTTGACTACCTATTGGGTGAGGAAGGGGGAATGTGTGGGAAATTTAATACATCTCAGTGTTGTTTCCAGATTGATGACGAGGGGGAAAACATTAGAAACATCACTAAAGAGATTTGGAAATTAGGACATGTACCCCCTCAGAAATGGACCCCTCTATTCAAAAGTACCTGGCTGGAAGAGTGTTTCCAAGGGGAATGGTGGAAAAAGGCTTTAATAATTGGTGCATTTGCTTTATCTGGACTAATCTTTCTCCCTTGTGTCATTCTATGTATCATACGATTGGTAGCCTCGACAATAAAAGCAGTTTTAGAAAACATCAGTGGTACAATAATCCCTGGAAAAGATGTCAGTGGAAAAGATGGAACAAATCCCCCTGAAGAAAAAGAGAGACCCACCCCCTCTGACTCCTAAATCACAGAAGAAATTGGACAAGCAGTGTAAGAAATGGAAAAAACATTGTGCCATAAGAAAAAAGCTTAAAGCTGTAAGAATCCAGTTAGACTAAAACCCTCAACATCTAGAGCATTTTGATGTGAGCGTAGCCCAATCAAATAATTAGAGGGGGGAGATTGTTATAAATGAATTTATCTTTGCGGTTTCAGATGTACACTTTGGGTTCAGGTCTTCTCATTTTGGGTGTATTTTGGGTTGAGGTTTTCTTATTTCAATTGTGCTGCAGAGGGGAAAAGGGAGGAAGAGAAGGAAAGGGGGACCATGGGGACTCCTCCTGATGGACAACTTCAGTGGACAATCATCTCCTGAGTCCAGTCCATGATAACAACGAGTCACACAATGTGCCATGAGGCAGGAAGTGGATCTTGGACACAACACAATCCAGAGCCTGGAAGCAGGAAAGAGTGGCCAATGGTCACTGACCTCGAAGGGGGAACCAATGGGAAGGATGGATGGCAAAATAAAAGGAGGCACTGAGGAGAACCTTAGTGCCCAGGCCAAAACTCAGCTGTACACAGTGTGCCACTGCTTCAGTGAAGATGAGAAGCGTTACTGCCCCTTTCTAGATCCATGGATTTTTGTAAGGGCTGTTTATTAAAACAGTTAACCCAAATAAATCGTGACTGGTAAGATTATTAATTAGAGGGGAAGGTCGCCTTGGCCACCCCCACAGTGGCACCAGGCAACACTCAGATACACTTAAAGAGCGCCGCCAAGACCGAAGACTGAGGAGTCATTAAAAAAACCAAACAAAACAAACCACCAGGAAAAAACCAGTCTTTCCACAGCACAGCGGCTCCCTCCCTCTCTCCCCCCCTCATACTTTAACCTGCATACACACAGTACCAGAGCCTGCAAGGAATCAGCTCTCCTCAGGCACATCGGCAGGAAAAGCAGCTCCAGAACAGCTTTGCAGCAGCACTTTGCTAATCCC
>VZDJ01000292.1:2087205-2105141 GCA_008694505.1 Cyanoderma ruficeps | reverse complement strand
AGGTTTCTTATTCTGTCTTTGGGTGATTGGGTTCTCTTCTTGTGTTTGTCGTCTATTGTCAAGTAGTTTAATAAATGTTTTTTCCTATTCTAAGTGATAGGCCTGCTTCTGCTCTGTTCCGGCTACATCTCACAGTAGTTTATTAAAAACTACATCCTCATGGGTGCACTGGCATTTGTCCAGTGTCAAACCATGACATTTATACTGTGGCACCCAAAACTGCTCACAGGACTTGAGGCGAGCAACAATCTCCTCCCACGACCAGCTGGTAACACTCTTCAGGCATGTGATTCCATCACTTCCCTGCACAGTCTGTTTCAATGTTTGGCCATCCTTTCACAGAAGAACTGTTTTTCCTAATATTTCTCCTGAAGCCTAACATGAACCTCCCTTGGCACAATTTGAGACTATTGTTGCTGTTGCTTGTTACTTGGGAGACAAGATCAATTCTTTCTTGGCTACAGCCTCCTGTCAGGCAGCTGTGGACAGTAAGAAGGTCCCCTCTGAGCCTCCTTTTCTCTGACACTTGACAAAGTTTCAGTGACACTTCAGGAAGAATGTTACACTCAGCAAAATTGATGTGAAAAATCTTAATTTACTCATTGATCAATTTAGAATTTGAAAAATTTATAAAGCAAAAATCCAGAACAACTCCCCAGCAAATCCTTTTTTCCTACATGCAAATAGAATAGTGGAACAGTTTATGGAATAGTTTATTAGAAATAGAATAGGAATAGAACACAGAATAAATTATGTTCTACACCGTTTATATATTCCTCAATACTGAATAACTATAACCCACTTATGATCCCTCTGCCCAATTTCAGTTCAAGTCCCTCAAAAATTATCTCAAAGTTCTAAGTATTGTAGTTATATCAGTTAATCTTCTAAATATTTTTTAAAGTCCCATACAAGAAAAAAAAAAAAAAAAGGCAAAATACTACCTACTACCTAATTTCACATGGTAACAATGGATTTTTCTATTCCTTCAATTGTGCTCCCAAGGTTGAATTAATCTCATCTAATACTAACCACACAACATTATATATGTGCAATCTGTGCTTGGATTCTAGATTGCCTTTGTTCTCTGTGGAACGTAAAAGCACCTCTAAAGACTGATTTAGCTGGACGTAGACAGATATCTAAGATTATTATTTAGATGAATTTCCCTTCCTGTAGATGGCTAAAGTTGAGTAAGACTAATATGGACCTCAGTCTTGCTGTAACTTTGCTTAACTTCAGTTTTCCACAATGAAATGGTCAACCCTTCAAGCACATGAATTAAACTCCTTAAATTTAATAATCTTGATTCTCCTCTGACTCAAAATTTCCACTGAAGTACTTTCATGGATTTGACTGATATTTACTGCAGTTATACACAAATTTTAAAAAGAGGCAACTAGAGTAAAAGGTGGGAAAAAAAGGAGAGGGGTAAGATTTTCTGGTAATGAAAACGAATGGTTCTCAATTGAAGGCAATTGATTTGTGTTGATGTGCATCCCTGTAGCAGATTTCTCTGCCTAAGTGGAGGTGAAGCAGCTCAAACTTTACCCAACTTCCAAGTTATCAGTGACGGATGGAGAAGGAAAGATCACATTGCTTTTGGTGTTGGAGGAGGTTTAGCCTGATTTACCAATCCCAAATTTAAGCATTCTGAGGATGTGAAGAACAATGTTTCCTGACAGAAACTGGCACTGGTGAGGATGTGTCAAAGTTTCTGATAAAGGAACCCGCAAGTGATTTTACTGATAGCTTATCTTTAGCTGAGCTAAAGGCTACTGAGCTGACACAGCCAGCCCTGAAACATTTGATTGACAGTCAATCACAATAAAATATAGAAGCCTTGTCCTGTTTTTTAACAACAGGCACTTCTAACACACTCCAGGGCTGTGCATGGAGATTCCTCACTTGAGTGAGAATGCTTCTCAAGGTTACTCCTTGAGGCTAAGCAAAGAAATCTGCCCACAGTTGTTACTATGAGTAACATCAATCTCTACTTAATAATTATTTTTCCTAGCTTTAATACTCTTGCTTCAATATTTCTTAAAAAACCAGTGCATTGGACTGTTTATGTAGCTATGACTGTTTATAGTAGCTCTGACTACACATAGTGTGCAGTAAAAAAAATCTGATTTATGTCTTCTAATCATTATCATTGCTAATAAAAATAGTCACTTATTTTGTTAGTATATTTGGGTTGCCATTTTTAATCCCACACAACAAAGTGGCACAAAGATTTAATTACATCTAAATAATTCTTTAAAAATAAATTGTACACTATCTCTTGGGATATGATTGGATCCAGCCATAATTAGCCTCTCTGAGAAGAAATTTAGAAAGCTCTGCAGCTTGTGACTCAACAGGTGGACTTCCCTGATAAACACTGCCTGAAGCTTCCATTCTGCCTGCAAATATCACCCGACATTCATCCAGTGCCTGTACATGGATGTGGATGGAAAGGATAACAACTAGCCTATTCTCTTAGTATATTTTGTTCAATAAAAGCAAGTTTGTTAAAAAAGATTTCTCTGGGATTTCATCAATCAATTTTTACAAGATTCCTATGAAATAGATAAGGCCTGAAACAATATGTTCAGGGCCTTGTCGAACAAGTCTAATGTGTCTGTAATTCACACTAGGAGGAATGTTCCGGGTATTAAATTATCCACAGACTGTAGTTGAACAATTCAATACTCAATCTGCTAAGAGCCAAAAGAAACAAAAAATCACATAAGGAATTCTTTTCTGAAAAAATATTTTCTTTCTAATTTCTGATGTGTGGTGACAGTTCATCTTACATCATGTCATATTTACAGAGAGGAACAAACCTGTTTTACAAATGGAAAAGATAATATAGAGAAAAAAAAATAAAAAGAAGGTGAGTTCAGAGGAATTCTTCTCCTCAAACATATCCTTATGCTATCTGTTTGGACCACGAGCAGTTAATCCAAATTTAGCAGGCAGATGGAGACAGAGCAGATGACTAAGTAGATCCTCTCTATGTGAGGAGCTGGCAGGCGCTGTGGTTCACCAGCTACCTGAGTTATGTTTTAAATAGGTTTGCACGTCTATAATTTACAAAGAGAAAATGTAGCTAGGAGAACGAATGAGCTGAGCATCTGGTTTACATCACTAACTGGAAGTGTATTTCTCCAGGTAGACTGAAAAGAGAATGTTGACAGACAGAAAGAAACAAAACCAACACCCCCAAAAAAACAACAAAGAGTTTAAAGTGTACAGCCCAGTCTGAAGTTCATGATTACTTGCATATACAGTGCAAATCGTTTTATTTGGGAATTGTAAGTCAACTTTAAGGAAAGTCAAAAATAAAATTTCAGCTACACATAGATCTGGAGATGTTAAAATCTTGGAGCACACCTGGATGACGGAAACCTTGTGCAAATGAAGGCATAAATACTTTCAGCTGCATATCCAGCATTCATGAAAAGTCCTAGCAAAGGAATTATACTTACATCAAAAAGACTAGCTGAGAACTTTTGGGAAAATCAAGACTATATGTTAACAGAATTTGGTGGCTTATTTTTTATAGGAAGTACTCTTTAAAACATTTTTCAGGCTATATCTCAACAATGCATTAGGACAGTGTTCTGCTATGGGATGTAGTAATTTTTAGATGAGACATGAACCTAAATACCTGATGGTTTGTGCTAAATAAAGATCAGGGAAATTGCCCAGGTCATTTAAAATTAGAGTGCCCTCCAGCTGCCACTCTTCATGCTTGCCACTCTCTTTTTCAGCATTGGGTGGTGTTTTGAGTAAGAATATCTAACCATGAAAATTGCTATTTGCATGAATATACTTCAGGCTATGCTATGAAATGTACAGAGAAACTATCTCTAAGATAAGCAAGTTTTCAAAATGGAAGGTCTACAAATGGAAAAGGACAACTGGATGTAGGTGAGTGATGCTGAGAACAGTACCAGTTCTGCAGATATCTCAAGACGACAAAGATTTCATTAAAAATAAACCATTATTGGACAAAGATTGTGCTGAATCCAGGTTTTTAAAAGAGTAGCTGTTTGATTTAATAGTTTTGAGAAGATTTAGACTTTGTTTACAAGTATTGTAAACAAGTATTGTTTACGTTTGTTTTATAAGTATTCAAATAAAGTGTCTATGTAAAAAATTTGATCTATTTTTCAAAGCTACTCAGAATGCTAACATAGTCAAAATATAGGTGTTACTGTGTATCCAATGTTTCACTCACTCACTTTGCTTCTTTTAAGTCTTTCCCTATATGAATATTAACCTTTAGTGTGAGTTTTTATATTATTCCTTTAGAATCACAGATTCATGCGGTCTTATGGAGCTCATTCTGGAGGGAACCTCTGCAAGTCACCTGCTCTAATATCAATCTCAGAACCTTATTCAAGGTTAGATTAAGTAGCTTATAACTTGATCCTGTCAGATTTTTAATGTTTCAAAGGATGGATAGTCCACAAATTCTCCGTTTTGTTTTAATTGTTTGAAAATGGTGGGGGAAAAAACCCACCAGGATAAAAAACACCACCAACAAAAAAAAACAACAGACAAACAAAAAAAAGGGTGGTTTTTTTCTGTCGCAGCTTGATCTTCTGACTGTACTGCTGCACACACAGGCCCACACGCAGTCAGCTTTCTCTGCTAGGACACACTGTTGACCTTTTCATCTCATCCACCAAGATACCAACTTTTTCTTTTTGAAAAGCTGTTTCCTACTGAATTGGTAGCCAGACTGTACTACTACCTACTTAATGCTCTATTATTCCAGTGGGCACTGAAATATCACTGTCATAAAGATAGTAATTTTTGCATGAACTTGATAATTCCAGATTTATTATAATATAGAGTTGTTTCACTCCTTAAGGTTTGTTTTCTGTTTTTATTGTGCTTATTTGTTGAGGGATTTTTTTCCATTTTTTAATCACTGTAAACAGTAAGAAAACATGGATTATGATTTACCAACAGGAAATATGAAGATATAGTCCCTGGACAAAGGACTTGTGTTACTTTAAACATGTTAAGTTTGCTTTAAACTAATCACCAGATAGTTTTTCTCATCTGAAAATGAGTGAAATAAAGCCAATACATGGGAAGACACTGAATTGTTAGAGGATCTTAAGGAACACATCCATTAAGAATAAAGGCAATTGACTAGAGGAGATAAATTTAAGTGTGATAAAAAAGAGGGGAAAAAAAAGTAAAACAGATATAAAAAGGTAAACAAACCTAAACAAAGGAAAAGAAAACCCTTTACAAAACCAAAAGCTTTTGTTAGTTTTCTTACTCTCATTGAACTGAACACTGAATGTATTAACTAAAAACATTGAAGAATAATCATATCTTCTATGAGATCTTCCTCTTCTTGCTTTTCGTTGATCTTGTTGTTTTTGTGGTGTGGTTAAATAATTAAACTAACCTTTCATGGCTTTTGCATTCTGAGAAAGCCAGGATGTGAAATTCTCTCCATTTGTGGACTTGGTGACCTCTACATTCTGAACAATGTCTGAAGTGAGTTTTGTGTGGTAACTGCTGCAGTTTTCCTTTCTCAATGGCCTCTTTGCAGCACCTAAATCCCGGATGAATAGCCAGCTTGATCAGTTTTTCCCTACCTTCTCTTGATAAATGTTTCCCCTTTTCCACTTGGCTGGCAGAAAGATGACCATTAAACGTTCATTTGTTTAAGCTAACAGACTGTAGTCATCTGCTCCCCGGGGAAGGCAGGAATCCAAACAGGGCTAAAATGGCATCGTTTAAGAACACAATCAATTCATTATCTTTTTCATAAAGTTCGCATGTGAACACATTAATCATAATGGAGTGGCACCGGGCAGAAAGTTCTTACCTAAGCAAGTTCAGTGCTGCAGCATCTCTTTATCATTTAACTGCCTCTTGCAATTTAGGCTTTTATTGTCTGCTCATTCAGCTGTTGTTTTATGAGTGCTGGTGTATCCTTTGTGTGCGCCAGCCAAACTATCTCCAGTGAACCTTTGTGCTCTGGGGCCCATATGGGTCCCTCTGCTCTGGGTGCAGTGTACAGCTGTGCACAGAAATAATGCATCACTCCAATCTTTTATGAAAATAAAACAAAATGGACGATGTAGACTGTCTTTATGCATCCTTTTGGATCTCAGGTCTGAGGGGCAGGCACCAGCCTCTCTTCCTGTGATCAGTAGCAGTCACCTTAGGGAAAGGCATGGAGCTGTGTCAGGGTAGGTTTAGGGCAAATAACAGGAAAAATGTTTTTTTCACCCACAGAGTAGCTGGGCACTGCAAAAGGCTCCCCACTGAAGTGGCCATGGCACCAAGTCTGCCAGAGTTCAAGAGGAATTTGGACAATGCTCTCAGGGTGTGATTCTTGGGATTGTCCTGTGTAGGGCTAGGACCTGGATTTTAGGACATGTTGATGAGGAGAAAACAGTAGATGTCCTCTGCTTTTATTACAACAAAACTTTTCTCTTTGTCTCGCATAACGCACTCACAGGTAAGCCCAGGAAATCTGGATTAGATAGACAGTGAGGTGGATCCAGAACAGGGTGAATGGCAGAGCACAGAGGGTTGTAATCAGTGGTGCAGAAACCAGATGGAGGCCTGTGGTCAGTGGAGTTCCCCAGGGATTAATACTGGGTCCAGTCTTATTTGATTTGTTTGTCAACAGCCTGCATGAAGGAATAGAATGTCCCCTCAGCAAGTCTGCTGATGATTTCTTGATAAAATAAAAAGAGTATTTTATCCACAGATTTTTGATTGCTATTTGGGTTTTGGAGGGTTTAAAACAAACAGACTAACAAACAAACATACATCTACTCAGTCTTCTTCAAGTATCTGAGATTTAATTGCTGAATCACTTAATCCCTCAAGTTTGACGTGCAGGTTTGTAATTTTTAAAATATTTGAAGATAGAGGTTTCTTAAGTAAAGAACACAGAGGGAAAGAAAATTAATTCATTGGTGTCCCATCTATTTACTCCAAAGTTAATTACCAAAGGTAGGATTCATATCACTTAATCTTAAAACATATAAAGATGTCTGTGAGACATCTTACTTTAGGCTGGGATAAAATTCCCCCAGGGAGAAACCAATTTCTATCCTCTGTAGACATAATAGAGGTGACTTCCTTGGCTGAAAAAACTTTCACATGAAATTCCTCAAAAGTGGGTTTAGCATAAAAAAATGTTATCTTTTTACAGTAAGTAGCTATCTCAGCATGGATACCACACTGTGTGAAGCTTGAACATTGCTGTTCTAACCTTGGTATATTCAAAGTCAACTCTAGGAAAGGAGTTTAACATTGACCTCACTTGGTCAAAGACCTCTTTCAAAATATTGCAAAACTTTTGAGGGGCAGTAAAGATTTATTCTCACAACTTTTTTTTAATTTTTTTTTCTGTAGAAGCTGCTTAAAAATAATTATATTTGTCTGTATTACCTTGGTAAAATGAAAACAAGTCAATCTATACAAGACTTGTTACTGTCATGACAGAGGGGACTTTTTTATTATTCCTTTATGAGACATGTATACATATAGTCAGTAATAACTATCTTGGAAATATAAAAAGAGGATACATTTAAATTACACTGTATCAGTGGACCAGCATATCTGAAGAAAAGTTCATTAACTATTAAATCTAATACTTTGGATGTAAAGCAGTGATTAACAGCTTGTGTCTTTTGCTACCCTCTTTTCTTTACTCATTGACATTTTATGACTCTTCTAATCATGTTTTTAAAGAAACCTGCTCTGTCACTGATCTTGAGGATAATACATTCTGGCAGATGGTTGGGATTTATTAAAAAAACAAAAAAAAACAAAAAAACCCAAAAAAACCCCAAACAAACCAAAAAAACAAACCACCAAAACCAACAGAAACTGTTAAAGTGGTTTTTTTTCTGTCTCTGTTTTCAGTGTGTGCCATGGAACATCATGCAAAATGACATGAGTGAAAGGAACCTGATGTGATTCAGATGATTTTCAAGGGGAAAATGGTTCACATTCTCTGAGGATTTCTTTTGCTCTCAAGCAGCCCACAGTGTCTTTGAAAATAGCACATATTTTCACAAAGTGACAGGAAAGATGCCAGAAGTGGAGGGGTTAAAATCTACACCTTTTATAACTGTTCATAAAAAACATAGTAAAAGAAAAGAAACCCCATTAAAAGTTTGTCATCGGAATGGCATCATTTCACTAAGAGAGTTTCTATAAAAAATCTTTTTTAATTTGAAGTTTTGTCTGTTAGGCTGTTTTTGGCTCTTCCCAGTGCCTGCTACAGGGCTGTGCTTTAGGTTTGTGCTGAGCATAGGGGTAATAATGCAGAGGGATTTTTTGTTATTGGTGAGCAGGGTTTGCACACAGAGCCAAGTCCTTTGCTGCTTCTCCTACTGCCAGGCTGAGGAGGAGATGGGGGTGCTTGGGAGTTTAGGAGACACAGCCCAGACAGGTGACCCCAACTGACCAAAGGAATGTACCAGATCATATAAAAATCATGCTCAGTATATAAAGAAGAAGGAGGCAGGCAGACATAGGGAGTGATGGTATTTGTCTTCTCAAGTAACTACTGTGTGTGGTGGAGCCCTGCTCTCCTGGAGACAGCTGAACAGTTGCCTGCCTACAGAAGAAGTGAATTAATTCCTTGTTTTGCTTTGCTTGTGTGCACAATTTTGGCTTTCCCTATTAAACTGTCGTTATCTCAACCCATGAATTTTCTTACTTTTTTCCTTTTGATTCTCTCCCCAGTCCCACGGCTGAGAGAGAGAGTGAGTAGCTGCCAGTGGCTTGGGGTTAAACTGTGTTTTTGATAAAATTTAGTTTAGAACAGATTTTTGCTTTTCATCGCTAAAGACTAGAAAACTGAACTGTGTATTTCTAAACAACTTTGGGGGGTATTTTTGAAATATAGTTTGGTTTATAGGTTTATGTTTTAATGAAGAACAACTTTTTGAACCATCTTTAAACACTTTCCCCAAACCTTTTCTTTCATAGTATTTCTACACTTTGCAGATCAGTTTTGGAAAAAAAAAAATAAAAAAGGAAAATTAATGCAAGCAAAATCTATAAATCTATTTCTTTATGTGTTCTAGTACAGAAAGTATGGGGGATTTTTGTGTGGGGTTGTTTTGTTTGTGCTTGTTTGTTTGTTTTTTTTTCCTCTCATATACTAATTTTCTTTTAGGTCATAAAGTGTCTTCTAATAAAAATATGAATGCGGATATATAAAAACATATGTGCATTCACTCTGTTCTAGCACATCATACTCCTGGTTGACATATCGGCTATAATTACTGAGCCAAAAAGCATGACTTTTAACAACTTTCAAGGTGCTCGAACAGGACAATATGGTGTTTATGCAGTGACTGTATTTCTGTTCTACATTTGGCAAAACTGGTGTCAAGCTATAACTGGTAAAGAAGAACAAAACCTTAATTACAGACACATAATCAGAAAACATTCTGATTTCTGACTTACAGTCTAAGTTCCTAAATCATTATGCTTCCTTTTTTAAAGTGCATTTTGCTAGCATAATGATATAAAATATTTGTCATATATATAGTTTCATTTTAAAAATTAACCTCATATAATTTTTTGATATTACTTTTTATTCTTTTTACGGATACTAAACATACTGAATAATATGCCATATTCAAAAATATTTTTAGGAACACATCAGATAGCTCCTTTTACTGTTTTGGGAGTGAAAGAGAGGATTTCAATAACTTCTCTGAAAGTTATTGTCAAATGCCCTCATTGAAATAAGAGACCTAGCTGAGGAAAGTGTGATGTGAAAACCAGAGTCAGAGGAACAGAAGGTGACATGAATGAAGAATTTTGTGAAAGAAAAGCCACCCTGGAACATGTTAGAAAGTGCTAGTAGAAAATTGCTTTGAAGGAAGAATTATAGCCAAGAAACTCTTCAAAACAATGTATGAACACTGACACCAGCGAGTCACGTTCAGCATTTCCTGCCTTCTGGCTTATTTTTAACTTCTGTGTAGAAAAACTTGATGACAGGTATTTCCAGGGTTGTATCTTGTGGGAAGTTTGAGAACATCAGCTCTGTTCCTTCATAGATGTGATAGTTACCGATAGTGCTAGCAAGTGTGTAGGTAGGATAGACTTGTGATTAAACAGGCAGCCACATCCCAAATACAATGTTCTTGCCATCAGCACAGATGAGCTTTGGCAAAACAAGCATCCCAGATCTCTCCCTTGAATTTAACCCTCCTCAAAGGCTCATATTTTGTATTAATGGTATCTCTTACACCTGTGAAACAATAATGTTGTTGCTAAGCACAAATGAGTTTTGTTTAATTCTGCAATTTGCTTATTTAATTCTGTAGCAACATTAAATAATTTCTAAATGTCTTTGTGTTTTTGTTTTTTTTTTGNGTTGGTTGGTTTTGGGGTTTGTTTGTTTGTTTTAACCCTTGTGGCTGAGAATTTGTACAGCTGTTCTACAGGGAAGGGAAGAACACTCTGTGAAATAACAAAATTTTTTAGAAAATGTTATCAAACATCAAAAACATGAAAAACACCATCAGTCAGCTTTTTGTTGTTGCTGTTTTCTTGTTATGGTTTCACTGGTTTGTGTTGAGTCTAATCTGTCTGCAAATAATTCTGTTGAAATGAAGGGAATCTTTGCATGGAAAGAGAAGAGAAAGATAAGAACGGGGTGAGAACATGTGAGAGGAGCAGCCCTGCAGACAGCCAGGGCAGTGCAGAAGGAGGGGCAGGAGCTGCTCCAGGCTCTGGAGCTCAGATTCCCCTGCAGCCCCTGGAGCAGCCCATGCTGAGGCAGCTGTGTCCCTGCAGCCCAGGGAGGGCACGGGGGAGCAGAGATCCACCTGCAGCCCCTGGAGGAGCCCAGGCTGGAGCAGAAAGGAGGCTGTGACCCCATGGGTGGCCTGTGCTGGAGCAGGATCTGTCGCAGGACCCTTCGATATCACTATTCTCTATGGGGGCCCGACACATTCTCCCGGGGCCCCGTGTGTCCCAGGCAGTCGCCGGTGGATCAGCATAAAGAATGCGGGATGGGCCTAGCTTGCAGCTCCGAGAATCCTTTATTATAACTTAACTTGAAGACAGAGCAGAGGCTTGGACTTTAGAACCTCAAAAAGAAAAGTACCAGGAAAAAAAGAAATCACCTCAGGCTAGGACAGCGGGTTTTAAGGGACTCGGGTCGGGGGGAGTTCAGGGTAGGGATCCAATAGGAGAGGGTTACCAGACCGGGATTACAATAGTGAAACCAATAAGGGAACACAGCAGGAGGGGAGCAATCTAAACAACTAATCAGGCATTGAAGATTGGGAGATTGATAGGGAACAGTCTGGAAGGAAAGGCAAGGTTAGGGAAGGTTTGTCAGCTAAATAAGTGAATGCAATCTAGGCAGAACTAACAGTACGGGGAAAGGGAGTGGGGGAGGGTGGAGGGGAGGGCCAGGAGGGGTACAATTTAGGACTAATTATTAGCATAGGGGACAACAAAAGAACCCATTTAACATAAAAACATGTCATGACAAGGAGCCTGGCAGGATCTGCAGAGAGGAACCCAGGTTGGAGCAGGATTGCTGGCAGGACCTGTGACTTTCTGTTCCTGAAAGATGGAGCCTGTGAAAAGGAGTCTGTGTTGCATGCTTTGGTGAAAGCTGTAGCACAAGGACAAGACTCTAGCTGGAGAAGTTCGTGGAGAGCTGACTTCCTTTCATCACTTAGGGAGAGGAGGTAGAGCCCGCGAATAAAGGAAGAGTTGGTGGCAAGGTTTCTAAAATTTATTTTAATAATCATCATTGTGCTCTGATTATCTTGGCAGTAAACTCAGTTAATATCCCCAAGCTGAGTCTGTTTTGCCTGTGTGAGGGTATTTGGTGACTGATTTCTCTCTGTTTTTGTCTCAACTCATGAACTTTTTGTAATATTTTCTCTCCCTTGTCTTGCAGAAGGGAATGATAAAATGGCCTTGGTGGGTGCCTGACACCCAGTCAGGGTCAAAGCCCTGGATACCTGTATTTTAGTTAGTTAATATAAAGTCAAAGGAATTCAGCTTTATGGGAACACCACAGTGGGGTGCATGATGGCCTGAATCAGATCTAATATCAAAGGAATATTTCACTTGCTAAAAGAATTATTTGAAAAGTGCTTCAATAATTATAAAAAAGCTACAAAAAACCTAGTAACATCTCTGTTTGTAAATGAACCACATAAGTAAAAAACCTAATGAGCAGAAAGAACATAAAAATGATACGTAAATATAATTTTGCGGTAATTTTAACCATACAGTATTGATCATACAATAAAATATCATTCATGTATTTTTCATGCTCCATGTTTCAGAGACATCTTTTCTCTACAGGGATATCTTTTTTTCTTAAAAATGTACATTTCTTCAGAGATATGTTCCTGGAAGTTAGCTTCACAATTCATCATTCTGGTCATACTAACTGTATTTCTGGTCTAACATGGAAGGAATGACATTGCTACACTTAACGGAAGAAAGCTCTTTCTGGAAACAACCTTCAGGGCTCCTACATGTATTAAACTGTCCTGCTCCTACACTCAAAGAAGAAAAAAAATCAATAAATTTGCTAGACTGGTTGTTATGCAATCTGGTGTCTGGACATCATACACCGATCATGCTGAGAACTCATCACTCAGCCGACAACTCTCTGGGCTGTCAGTGCCATCCATCCGCCTGATGAGCTCATATCAACCACTCATTTTCCTGACAAATGCAGTTTCCCAATAAGGTCTACTGAAGTTCTCAGCAAAATAGGTGCACAAAGGATTTTTTTATTTTTGTTGTTTTCAGAACAATGAATGAAGCACCATTCCTTCCCTCTTGTTGTTGTGTATCTTTCTTAAAAGCAATCAAACAAAGCCCTTGTAAATCTGACCAAATATATTAATTAAAAATCTAATTCTTGCCTTTTTTTTTGTAATCAAGAGGAACTGCATCACATTTGAAAGAAATATGTAAGAAGTAGTTCACAAAACCTTTCATGTACATGAAATCTCTGTGAAATACATTACAATTCTAAAACTCAGTTTTAAATGTGTTTACTGTGTGATCAATATTATTAGTGATATATCAGTGATAATTGAGGCATTTTTCTAAGGTATCTCATATAGTCACTAATAAAAATCTGTGAGTGATTCTACAGAAAAAATGTAGATACTCCTGAAAAGAAGAGGGGAGGGGGGAAAGAACAAAAATAAATGTCTCTGCACAGGTAACTTGGAAAATCTTCTTCCAGCAGAGACTACCCAGTAACATTTACCTACATGTAGTCTTTCAAGCTAAAACCTGCATTTCTCACACTAAGTTCCTCTTAGCCTTTAGATTGTCAGATTAGAAAGGCCTGAGGTTTGGAAGGCTTGGTGGGTTTTATTTGTTTTGTTGTTTCTATTGTTGTTATATTCCCTCTCCCCTTTGTTTTCTTTCTGTTATTGTACAGCATCTGAGTACCTTCTTATTAAACAGGGACTACCAGATGTGGGAGCAACTGAAGGTGTCACTCATCACAGAACTCTATCACTTACATAAATATATTTACATAATGACTAGTACTGATATAACTATATTGAAAAAAGAATCATACAGGATTTAACAAAATATTTTTAACCAAGTCCCAAAATTCCCCAAAGGAAATCCCCGAAAGGACCTTTGAAATAGCTTTGTTAAAATAATGACTCTAAACGTTTTATTTTTTTTTTAATAAAAAGAAAATGAGAGCCATTCAACCCATTTCCACGTTTTCTAGGCTTTGATCAGCTGTGTAAGACAAGGAAAGACTTTACTGTTAATGTTTTTCCTTTGCTAAGTACTGTTTGAGAAACTATATATACCTGACCTTGTTTCTAAATTCTAGCTGGGGGAAAATAGTATTTTGGCTTCCTTATTGTTTGGCTCAAACACTTAAAGATCTGTATTTTAAAATTAAACACGTGCAAAGCCTCATTATTACCTCCAGTTTCCCTAAGAAATTAGAAATGAACTTTTAAAATAATTTTTCTTCTTTTATGCACAGTAATTCCTCATGTGTTAAGATCAGCTTTTCCCTACAGCTATAACCTAATCGGCATGCAGAGTTCTGATTATGAAATACAAGCAATTTGAGGGAAATCTTAATGCAATTTGCATTAGCAATTCTAGTTACTGGCTAAAGACTCTAAGATGGTTCTTAAAAAAAAAAAAGAAATAGTATTTTTCTGTGCTGTGCAGTTGAGTAGTATTTTTATTCTACTTGTGAAGCATGCAGAAACACTACAAATTTCAGAGGGTATTAAAACTCAGAGGAAGAGAGTAAAAGAGAAAACTGTGGATGGGTGAATGCATTGTGTATAAAAATGTACTGATTTAGCCAGAGTCAACATCAAGTGAACACATAGTTGGGATATAATTACAGACAGTTTAACTGTCCCAATAATAAAGGCCTTAGGAAAGCTTCAAATGATTTCAGACTAGATGATGATTACAAGATCGCTGCTAATATTGAAAACTCTTAGTTTTGAGAGATATATACACATTATATACTCAGTGTATAATAAAAAATAAAGCCCTGAAACTGCACCAAAAGACCCCCCCAAACAAAGAAAGACACAAAAGACCCCCCCACTCTACAAAGGATGCTTTCTTTGGACATCTCCATTTATACCCCTTTATGCGTTCCCTCTCCCAGATTTCACTTTCTATCAATCCTTTGCTGCAATGGCAAATCTGCTTCAAGTAAGACTGATTAAAATGAAATTACTCAGTCTCCTGACCCATGGCAAATTTCACGAGCTGCAATTTGTCTAGTGGTTCAGCTGTGAGTACAATCTGATTGGCTGTAATTTAGCTTTATAGTGCCTTGTCCATCCTGTCCCCCCTAAAAATAGTAAAGTCCAGTCACAGCAAAATGAAAACAAAAAATAGAAGCTGGGGAAAAAAGAGGAGAGGGGACTAGAAGGGACAGGATGGAAAAGAGGAAGGAAGGAAGAAAGGAAGGGAGGGGAGGGGAGTTCTAGGAAGAAAAAAAGGAAGGAAGAAGGAGACGGAAGGGCAGGGCAAGGGAGGGAGAGGGAGAGGGAGAGGAGACAAAGAGTAACAATATTTTGAGCCTAAGGAACTGTGAGATAGACCAGATTTCTTAGCAAGATATTTTGCACCCTGCAAAGTTTATCTCAAGAAAATGAAATACCTCTCTAAATCTGATAATTCCAAATTTTATTTCTCATTCCTAAGTAGTGTTTGCTTCAATAAGACAATGAAATTATGCCAAGTTACTTTTGTTATAGTGGTTGCCATCTTGAGGGTTTGTGTATGTATGGGGGGGAGTGTTTGGTTTTGGTTTTGCTTTGTTTTTTGTTTGTTTTTATTCTTTTTTTTTCCCTCAAATTTCCTAAAAAACCTTATAATTCTGAAAGGTACAAAGAAATAGGTAACAAAATTTCCTGTGTGAAGTTATTTTCTGGACTAAGTTTTTCACCCACAGGATGTGAGCACATTCAGAGCAGTGTTTAAAGCAGCTTCTTTCTACCCAGACGTAGTGTTTTGGTTTGTTTAATTTTGTTTTGTTATGTNTTTGTTTTGTCTTTCCTGGGGAAAAAAATCTCCTAATGCTCCTATGGGTGGGTTTTGGCGTCTGGAACCTTTTCCCACAGAAGCTTACGACTTTTCATCCTTCATCACTAAGTTCTTATAGACAATAAAAAATGTAAGTGATTAGTTCTTTCAGCAAAATTTAGATTTGCAGTACACTATTTTGCAGGGGGAAAAAAAAAAGATGGACAAATACTTGACTAACTCATTTTTGTTGCCAGAGGCTCTATTTTTGAAAAGAAACACAGAAATGACACAGAACCTGTGGGGACGTGTTCGCTACAATATCTATCAAACTGGTTGCATTAATGCCATATGTTTGATCTGATCTGATTACTCTGTGTCTATCCTAATCACAAGAGATTCTGATGCCTGTAAATTTTGATGACCAAATCCCTTTGCAGAGAACACCTGGACTCAGGAGAGCTCCAAGTTTACCCATCCTGCACAAAACTTCCTTAGTGCTATGTAACTCCATACAACTGTTGTGAGAGGAGCACTTTATGTGCTTCTCATATCAGCTGCCTGATAGTTCATGTCGTAAGAAGTTAATCATCTTTTCACTCCCATCTGGAATATGGAGAGACAGTGAGAAAAATACGTATAATTTTGCACATCCGTAGTGCATAGAAATTCACAACTATGATAGTACTTATATAAGGCACAAGTCATCCTTTGTGTTTTAGATATATTCTCCCATGTTTGAATATTGACTGCAAAACTCTGTCCTAGAGTCACTAGCCGAGATACAGAACTCAGTCAGATGAATGCCATCCTACTTCCTCCAGAGACTGAGATAATCTGATCTGGTAATGCTCTCTGTCAATTAGATCCAGTCATAGGTTAACCAAACCAAAGCAGAATAAATCGAATCCAAACTGAAATGAAACAAAACTGAACTACATCGAAATAACAATCTTCTTCAAAGAAGTATGTATTTTGCTGGAAAAAGAAAAGCAATATGTCTATTCTCCACAAATATTCTCCTTCAGACACACTCCAGCTACCCTACATTGCATTTAAAATTATCATTCTTTCCTAGATTCTGATACCTTGCAGGTGTATTGATAGCTTATAGAGTGGTATCAATAGTAGCATTTCTAGAATATCCTGAAGTCCACCAGGAGATGAAATATAAGTAGTTGGAGTTTTTAACCCTCTAAATTGGAAAGGAATAAATATTATTAGTCTGAAGTTCTCCATAAAAAATGCCTGAACAGTTAGTTCATTTTAGTATCTAAATGCCACTTTGAATGTTCAATATGTATAGACAAAAATGGAATTAAATAGATTATGAAAAAATGCCAAATACTAGAAAAATTACTGCAAATTTAAATATCCATGAGCTTCATCTCATAATTATGTGCACAAAAAATTATACTTAGCTGTTTGCAACATTTGCACTTTTCCCTTTCTAGGGACTTACTTGTATTTCAAAACTACATAACTTAGGAACTGAATAGGA
Organism: Cyanoderma ruficeps; assembly: GCA_008694505.1. Taxonomy (NCBI): domain Eukaryota; kingdom Metazoa; phylum Chordata; class Aves; order Passeriformes; family Timaliidae; genus Cyanoderma; species Cyanoderma ruficeps. Next base: position 2,088,106 of record VZDJ01000292.1, on the reverse strand, counting down.
GAATGATCGTACAACGTTTCCACAAGTGTACTATATTCAAATACACAAAATACTGCTTATTTATTGAGGCAGGCTTGAAAACCTACATATTAAGTGAGCAAAAGAACAAAAGTTAGGAGGTTTTAACAAATACTGCTGCCACACGTCCAGGGAAGGAATGGCTGTTTTTTTCAGAATTTAAAAAATGAGCTGCTGCAGTTCTAGAAAGCTGATGTGTGTTTATATCATCTTTTGATCAGTCATCTGTGTACCTTCTTATAAGTGTCTAAATACACTTTACAGGAGAACATGTTGGTAGTAAGGAACTTCAAGTTGTTAAATTAATTTTTATAAATCTATTCTGAGCTGCAATGGGAAAAAAGAAAAGCTCATAATTTTGACATGTGAACATTATTATAATAATTGGTGCAATATGTTGAAGGGATAGGAAGCCACATAGGATCATGTAGAAAATGTCTTTGAAGACAGTCTCTGATAAGATTTCCTCCCAGTCTGACAAAATATTCTGTACATGTCTAGGTAATTATCATTATCATTATCTAAGCATAGATCACAGATTATATCATCTCTTTCAAAATCTCTATATTTGGAGAGTTGTAAAAAAGGAATTTTTCAGCGGACAAGTTTAAAGGGCACAATGGATGGATACTCCTTCCATGATGCACAAATTTATAGACAAGGATAAAGTGGTTTAAAATAAGATGAAAATAAGATGTCATAGCAGCACACAATTTTGTGAAAATAATAAAAAGACTCTTACATATTATGTAGTAATTCCTTCCAAAAAGGATGGGATTTTCCAGATCTACTGCATAAATATGATATAGAGGTTGACTTATTGCAAAGAAATCCATTTATTGAACTGAAGCTTTCTTATCAATGAATTCTATACTCCTTCCTT
>VZDJ01000292.1:2038022-2083467 GCA_008694505.1 Cyanoderma ruficeps | reverse complement strand
TTTTTTTTTTTTTTTTAATTAATTGATTCATTGCCTCATGGAATGCTTCTAGTCATCAGCTTGCAATTAACATTTTCAGTCTTGGCTCTTACTTTATATTAGGTCATTCGTATGATCATTGAACCAGTGAGTTAAAGCACATGTGACATACTGTGATAGTTTAGATGGTCTCTCTTTAACTAGGGTGAATATTTTGTAATATTTGGTTATTACACTGAAGTACAGTTTACTTTTTAGTAGGAGTTTGACATTTTCAAGAAATGTTTGATAAAAATGTATAATAACAAAAAAAAAAGAGAAAATCAACTATCTAAAATGGGCTGAAATAAATACTGCTCAGTAAAATATCTGAATATTTGTTTCGGAGTAAGAGGAAGAATAATTCTAATTGCTTATAAATATTTGTTGTTCAGATGTGTCAAAGGCTGTATATATATATTAATTATAAATTCTCAAATTACTTATAACTAGTTTTTTCAGTATTTCTGGTTTTCAGCATTCTTTAAATTCAAGGCCAAGCTTAATATATAGGTGTCTGGCAAAAAAAGATAAATTGGAGCTGAGAGAGAGAGGAGAAGAGGAAGGAAATTTTGGATAGTGTTGTACGGACTTGAGTCCCAATCTGTGTCTTTAAGTCCATTGCTACTATTGCTGGCAGTAGGCAGATGTTTTGGGCAGCTTCATCCTCAGATTCATCTTTTCAGGATACACAAATCCAACCACCCCGTACCAGTCTATCACAAAATTTTACAGGCACGGGGATGCTCCATTTCCCACATCACCTTTTATTAAACTGTTTTATATATAACAGATATTACATCCAGCCTTCCCTTGATGAATTCCAGGGATGATGGAGCATCCATAGGTTTTGTGGGCATCCTTCTCCAGTGCCTCACCACTGCCATGCTCAAGAATCTCTGGTAACAGCCCATCTAAACCTGCCCTCTTTCAGCTTAAAGCCATTCCCACTTGCCTTATACCTACATGTCTCTGCAAAAATACTTTTCCTTGTGCTGAAAAGACACATTAAGGTCACCCCAGAGCCTTCTCTTATCCAGGCTCAACAATTCCAATTCTCTCACTCTTCTCTTATGTACCTGTTGCTGTCCTGATGTGCAGCACATTTTGGTTTGGTGTCTCTCAACCTCCCCTTTTTGGATGTTAATAATGTGAGATATTAATAATTATTTGAGATTAAAAATAGCAGCCACATAGGGATATATTAAAAAAAAGTTAACCTCATCTAAACAAAAGCCTTAAGGTATGAAACCAGGGTATTATTGCTGCTTTGCAAAGTAATTATTTTAGTCTTGATGCTTATCCCAGTGTTCACTGCACCTTGGACCAGCCATCACCTTTCTCCTACTTTCTTTTCTCTCCAGTGGCAGACTGCACAACCCTAGGGGTCAAAGCATTTTTGGGGTATGTGTTCTCATCCTGTCCCACTCTGATACAATTAATTCCCTGAGGTACATGTGCTGCCTGGATAAGTGAATAAATCTGGAAGTTAGATTCTGAATGGACCCTGGTGTTTTGAGTTGGCTCCATGAAACCAAATGATCAATACTTTCTTCCTTGCAGTGCCTTTTTTGTCAGAGTTTGCACCCTCCCACCAAGGTTCATAACTCTGGCAGTCATCTTTCATCCTGAACTGTCTTTGATTATAATTTTACATCCCACAAATTTCATTCTATCATCTCCAAAACATAGCAAGGCTGTGACCAAAGCTGTCTCAGGATGATGCCAAGTCAATAATTCATACCTTTATTACATCTCTGCTGGGTAGCTGTAATTCAACCTAGTTGTTGTAATTGTAGTACGCTAGCACCTGTAGATTGGTGTGCCTGAAGCAGTTTTGTGTCCAATGATTGTTCCATGTCTTTTACAATCTTATCTACTTGTCTAATGCATCTGTAATATATAGCAAATGCCTAGCTCACCTTAAAGAGACAAAGAATTTATGCCACTTAAGATTTTAAATCCCTCCTTATGAAATACCACAGCTTAAAGGTAATTTTTTTAGACTGTCAGTTAGGCTTAGGTTTGTGTTCTCTTTTCATACCTTCCTTCTTTCCTTCCCTTCTCTCTCCCTTTATTTTGCTCTGCTCCTTTGCCTTCCTTTTTTTCCTTTACCTCCTCTCCCCATTTTCCTTCTGCTTGTAACTATACATTTTTGTAGTGCTTACTTTTCTGTATATTTTTAGAGTAGTTTTGATTGCGTGTGTTGTATTTCATATTTTGAGATACTGTACAGGGGACACTGAAAAAATTAAAAGCCATTAGAACCAGTGGCCTGGTAATATGGAAATGCATCACTCTAATGTGAGTGATCTTCAAATGATAAAAAGTATGTGGAAGTACAAAAGGATAACATGCACTATGGAATTAGTTCTCAACTATTTCTTCTTGGTTTTTGAAGCAGTTGTCCATGGCAAAATCACTGATGGAACAGCCACAGACAAACCCAGTTCCATCCATTTTCTTACTCTTCAAACTGTAGAAACAAAGGGAGAAGAAAAAAAAAAAAAGAAAAATAATCCTACTTATATCTAGAAAGCACAAAGCAATTTTTTTTTTTCTTGCTGGGTGGTTCTCAGTATGTACTGTTGCCTGGCATTATTACATTTCAGATACAAAATTTAATATTTGCCTTTTTAGAACTTTATGAGGCTTACCAGGGATCCTTTCTGCACCTGCGGAGATCCTTGTGAGTCACAGTAATTCTCTTCAATTTTATGTCAGCCAGCAACTTTTTGAGAGAAAATTCTTACCTGTCATCCCATAGTTCATATAGACAAGGATGTTCCATGTAAGTTCTGAAAAAATGAATACAAAATAATATGCCATAAATACTTAATCTACTTAGTGCTGTGAATTTTTTACATGTCACCAAAACCTATTTTATTTCTTAAATCTGATTTTATACTTAAATTCCTAAAGCTGCATGGCTTTCTCAAGGTAAAATTTTGCCTCTTTGTCCATAAAAGTTTTTACGTTTTCATTTAAAAATGCTGGAGAAGTGCACACTGAAAAACAGAAGCACACACAAAAAACCTATCAGGCAAGCAAAAAAGCTACATTATTGTTGTAGTAAAGATGTTAATTTTGAAAAATTCTGTGTGTTTTACTGTGCATATCTGGAGATTTTAAATGTTGTCATTTAGAAAATTACATGAGCATCTTCACTATATCCAGGTATGAAATTAGTGCTCCCACTTTTAACATGGTGAAAGAGAATAATTTGCCAAAGAAAACTCATGGTATGGCACAGACCTAGAAGAGTTTGTCTTTCCTCCAGAAGTAGGTAAAATGCTGATCTTTCTGTAGTAGCCATAATAATATGTCAGAGAAACCCAGACACCTTTTGAATACACCCGCAGTATATCAGCATCACATAGTTTACATTTTGAAGGATATTTATCAAAGCTGAGTCAAACAGGGTAAAATTCTCAAGCCAATTTATATTCTACAAACCAGCATTTGGGACCCTGGCAACTCAGTAATTATTTGGCTTGTGTGAGTATGCATGTGTGTTTATTATTTTATTTATTTATGTGAGATGTGTGTACACGAGTTTTATTTTGGAGGCTTATGTTATAAAAGCTCTGCATGTGATTTATTAAAAACAAATGATGTAGCAAAAAGAAGATTATATTCCCTCATAATGGGATGGGGTTCTTGCCAGAGCCTGGAAGTGGAATACTAACCAGTAGCTTTTTGAGAGCTGCTAGTTGAAGAGCTGTTGAATATAAACTGACTTTGCTCCTCTTTTAGCTTGGGAGACTGTTTCCCTTTGTTTTTATTTGTATTTTGTACCTTTTGGATGTTGCTTTCTTTCCTCATCTCCTTAGGATCTATTCTCTGGACTTTTTTCAACATAAAAAAAGCAGATGAGAGGAACAGATCTCATGTGAAAGGTGTGCTGGGGCCTTCATTTCAGATTTCTGTTTCCTAGTGGGCAGATGCTCATTTAAACTGATTTGTGTCCCACAGGTGATCTATCATGCAGCTGGAAAGGGTGGAAAGGGTGCCCAGGAAGGAGACATTTGGAACTGGGCTGTAACAGAGCCACTTGGCACTCAAGGATTCAAACAGGTTCAACCACTTCAATTCTGCATGCACAGGAGGAACAGATTGTGTTGAAAAACCTCTGATGGGGATAAGGTGAAATGGTGTCGTCAGGATATGACTCAGGTGAATGTCTTTCAAGAATAACTTCTAGCCTTGCACCTGTCCTTAACACATGAAGGCTTAGGGGCAGTTTTTCTGCTCTATTCAAGTCTCTCAGTCTTTCTTCTGACTCAGTCAGAAATAAGGCCACATCATGCAATACTCAACATTATAAAACAGTGAATCTCATTGGTTGCAATGGTATTTTTCTCAGAGGAGATTTATTATGTACCCCCATTATCAGAACCTACCTGTTACAAAGCACCTTTAGGACAAGAGTGATGGGTATCAGAAGACATGGTGATTCTCAATAACATCAGTGAGGCCCTTGGATACAGAACTAGACTGTCCATGCTGAGATAGATACCTGTGTACTCTGGACTGAATGTCCACAATGTTTGGTTCACAAGCATCAGAAATTTTTTGGAGTGCTGACACCAAGGGCAGATGGGAATAGCAGCTATAAAAGAGCAGCCTGTCACTGAAATACGTCTCCTTTCTTGAGATGTTTTTCTTACTTTAGCAGTCATATCAGGACTGAGATAAACTCTAACCTACATTAACCTGTACAGCCATCTTACAAATATGCTATATTAATGCTGTGTTGCTAGCTGAGGATAGTTTTTTGGTTTTGTGGGTTTTGTTTGTTTGTTTGTTTTTTCTGTTAGTTTTGTGCATTTTTTTAGGTTTTTTATGGCAGAAGATAATATATCACTTTCTCAATTCCTTCTTTGTTCTGAATGTAAGAATTTATACTTCCTCTTCTGGTCCTAAGAAATATCTTTGAATGCGGGGCTGGAGACTTACGGGTATCAAGAAAATAAAGACCAGCTTGATGCGGGTCTCAGTAACTTGGTTTAGTGGAAGGTGCATCTGTTCATAGCAGAAGGGTTGGAGCTAGATGATCTTCAAGGTCCCTTCCCATCCAAGCCATTACATGATTCTACGAAAAGAATAAAAGTTCTCCCCATGTTAAATTCAAAATAAGTTCATGGGTAGTACAAGCACATTACTGCAGCAGAGAGAAGAAAGTCAAAAAGTATGAGGACATGAAAAGCGAGATTGATATATCTTGTCAAATAAAAGATGGAAACTCAATTGAAGGCAGTAAAGACTGTGAAATAACCTTTATTTTGTACATACACACTTGACCAACCTAATGAAAAACTACCGTATGACTGAAATGCCTCATTTTGTATGATAATTTACACTTTCATTTTGAATAAAATTCATCCCTGCAACAAAGGACAAAATTAAAATAAAAAGGAGAAATGCAAATATAAATCAGTGTAACTTTCTTTTGACTTGTTTTACATACTTATAAAAAATAATAAAAATTGCTTTCCCTTCATGGGACATTCAGAGTCTTAATTTGACTGAGGTCTTTCAGTGGAAGTAGCAGGAAAAAATATTATTATTATGGTTGCTATTATTATCATTATAGTTATCATAATAGTCACCATCAGGATCAAATTCATGACAAAAAAGTGCCAGCCAATCATTTTGATAGTTGTGTTTACCAAGATGAGGAGTAAACAGGACAAATAAATCCCACCATCTGTTTGATGCTATGCTTTTGCTTAGAATTCTAGCGATAACACTGAGTTACTGTACTTCCAGAATATACCTTGTAAAGGATTTACTAGGAAACCATACATATTGATTAGATGTGCACAATGCCATTCCACTGATGACGCATTGAAAACGTCTTTAAAAATTGCTATTAGAACATCTTTAATAAATTAATCTCTGATTTTTCTCTGATTAATCTATTCTGAGGAAAAAAATACAAATGTTGTCATTTGCAGAGAGATGAATAAAAGAATGCAGCAGAATTTAAACTGGAAGTTCAACTAGTATAGAACTATAATTCTGAGTTTATTCATCTCACCAAAGGCTTATATTCTCACAGTAATATGTGATAAATAGCAATAGCCTAACAATATAATTATCATTTTCAAAACACACTAAGATAAATTTCTCAGATTCATTTATTTAAAATATAACTACTAGATCCTTTGGAAAGTCACCTTAAGGTCTTAAATGGTTCATGGTTTTGTTGGCCTAATGCTTTCTGTCGTGCTTAATCAAACAATCAATTTTAACAGAAGCTGATTGTCCAAATAAGTTTAGCTTAAAGTCCTGGTATTGGATGACATCTCCAGGTTGTCAGAAATAACAAATTGCCAAGCCTGGTTTTAACTAGATGATAGCAACTGACCTGACATGAGTGTACACTGAAATACAGCACACCCTGGGGGCATGGGGTGGGGAGCAGGATCTGTGGAAGACTATAAAGGATGCTTAACACATATCCTGTTAAATGGATAAAATTCTGTGAAATGGATAATAATATCTACCTTCAGTTCCACCAGTATAAAATAGGACCTTTGATACAGGCAATGGAATTACACTGGTGTAAAATTTCAATAGATGAGAACAAAATCAACCTCCCAGAGACTGAAATTTTAAACATTTACAATGGAGGAACTGCAAGAATGTTGAGGTTGTTCTTATACTTTATTCTTATTCTGTAGAGTAGAGTATTAAAATTCTTGGATTAGTATCAGTAAATCTGAGCTATGATTCCATTTAGAATTATATGTACGTATGCTCCTTAAATAGAAAATACATGGGTACATTGTATTTTCTATCTGTCTCTGTTTTATCAGGATTTCACAGAAATATATGGATTTTATCACCAACATCAAAACTTTAAAAAAATCACTAACTTTCAGTCTGGATGCTTCCTGCTAGCCAGGAGATCTTGGCAACCACTACATAAAAATGAGACCAGTACCATAAGTCATCATTTTGAGCTGGGAAGCCTGTCCTCTGGCAATGTCATGTCCCAGCAGAGAATTGCAGCCCAACATAAACAGATACTGGCTGAAGCAAGAGAAAGCACAGCTTGTCAGCAATTGCAATTCTCTTCAAAGGCCACTTTTTTTTTTTTTTTTTNNNNTTTTTTTTACAGAACTTTAATACTCATAACAGGATTGGAACAGAAGTAGAACTCGAGGTCTTCACTGAGATCGAGGTCCAGTTTTGCTGAGCATATGATTTCACTTTGTCTGGAGCACAAGTCCCTGATTTACTGCAATCCATGGGTGTGTCCTTCTTGTCTCCAGAAAGTCTGTTTTACGTGTTTTTGTTTCATGTCCCTCCTGCAAAATTTTAGAATATTAGGGTCATGTCTTAGAAAAATTAAAACTTTAACTGATTTCAGAAAAAAATCCCAAACTATAATACTCTGTGCAATTCAAAGTGGAAAAGCAGTTTTCTCAACGTAAATAAAATATTTTCTTGCTATGAAATATAACCTTGTCGTCATGGATTCTAGGATGATTCTTTCTTATATTACTCTCTAAATTCCATTGTGTCTTTCATTTAAATTCATCATTTATTAACTTTTCCTTTTTTCTTTTATTTTTGTTTTGGTTTTGTTTTTTAAAAAGCAAGCAAATGAATGAATGAGCAAGACACCTAAAGAAAGTACAAAAAGAAGAATATAAATCAGGCAAATGAAAGTTTGCTGAGGACAGCAGGGGACATTTAACTAATTTTGAAATACCTTGGTTCTTGTTAATAGATTCCTTTTCATGTTCCTGTGGGAAAAATTACATTCAGCTATTTTATTAATAAATAAAATGGAATTAAATGAAATGAAATAAACATAATTTTAAGGAAGATAAAACCTGACTTATTGTTTAAATAAATGAATACATACAAGGAAGCCTTTGCTTTTAATGAGGGATCTGGAATCATATATCACAAGTGCTCTCTGACACAAATAAGCTTCTCAATACTCTCCAAACTTCATCTAAATTTAAATCAAGAGGTATAGAAAATCATAGAAAATAAACAACTAGGAATATCTTTACAAAAACTACCTTCGGACTTTGTTCCATGAAAAATAAGCAAAAACATAATTAAACAAGTAAAATGGGCTATACAAAACTAAATTTGAAGGTTCTTTTTTTTATTTTCCTTTTATTTTTTTTGAGTGAAATGTTGCATTTGATTCTGAAGTACAAGTTAGTTGTCATATACTTACAAGAAGAATTCAGGCCATGGAGAGCAATTTCCTTGGAGTTGCTTTTCCTTCAACCCAAAATCTCAGTGACTAGAACAGCTTCAGTTTGTTCATTCTTTTGACAGCATTTGAGCAATACAGCTCATCTCTTAAAAGAATGTTTCAATATTTTTATCTCCTGGACAGTTGAACAAAGATCCCGCTAACTCTTCTACCCTCATTTTACTTTTTGTACAAACCACTAAAATTCAGGTGTCCCACAGAACCACAAATTTTAAAATTCCTCTCTCTCACCCATATTTAAAAAATGCTGAATCAGGCCAGTTCAAAGAGGAAGAAGGATTGAGGAAAATTCTCTTCTAAAACCTTTCTATCTGCATGGTTAACAAGAGGAGTCATAGTATCAAAAAAGTTTACACTGGAAAAAAAACTTTGAGATGATCTAGCCCAACTGTTAACACTGCCAACCCCTCCCCTAAACCATACTCCCAACTGCCACATCTGCAAATCTTAAATCCTTCCAGAGATGGTGACTTGATCATTCCCCTAGGCAGCTTGTTCTAATGTCTCAACCCATTTTCTGGAAAACTTTTTTCTAATATCCAAATAAACCTTCCTTGGCATATCTTGAGACTGTTTCATTCTATCACTTGTTATATGGGAGCAGAGCCCAACTCACAACTGGCTGCACCCTCCTTTCAGGAAGTTGTAGAGTGAGAAGGTCCCCCTCCCAAGCCTCCTTTTCTTCAGGCTGAGCCCTCCCAGCTCCCTCAGCTGCTCCTCACCAGACTTGTGCTCCAGACCCTTCTTCAGCTCTATTCCCTTCTCTGGACAGGCTCCAACACCTCAGGGTGTTGTAATGCAGGGCGAAACCCAAATTTCTTGTAATGCTGGGTGAAAACCAAACCGAGAACTCAAGTACTTCACCAGTGCCCCCAGCACAGTGGGATGGGCACTGTCCTGGTCCTTCTGGCCACACTGTTGCTGGCACAAGCCTGGTGCCATTGGCCTTCTTGGCCACCTGGGCACACTCCAGCTCATGTTCGGCCACTGGAAACCAGCACCTCCAGGTCCTCTTCCACTCTGCAGCTTTCCAGGCACTCTGTCCCAGCCTGGAGCTGCAGGGGTTGTTGTGGCACAGGGACAGGACCCAGCACTGGGCCTTGTTGAACCTCACACAGCTGGCCTCAGGCCATGGATCCAGCCTGTCCTGATCTCTCTGCAGAGCCCCCCTGCCCTCCAGCAGATCCACACTCACACCCAACTTGGTATCGTCCTAAATCTGACTGAGGGGGCATTCAATCCCCACATCCAAATAATGGACAAAAGTATTAAACAGGGCTAGGGCCAATATTAATCCTTGAGGAACACCACTGGTGACTGCTCACAAGCTGGGTGCAACTTCATTCACCAATGAATCATCCACCTTTCTGAATTAAGACTTCAGCACAGACCAACTGTTTGCTGCCTTCAAGGGCAGCAACCTATTTACTTCTAAATTATACCAACATATACAGAGGAAAATGGCTTTCATCCTTAGTATTATTGAGTGGTTCACAGAGTCATAGAATGAATATAGCAACAATTTCTGTTCCAGCTGGATCTGCATTTCAACATTCACTGATTTTTTCCTTAATCATCAATATGAAACAATTTTGATATAAACTTTATTTATCTGACCATTTGAGAAGGCTTCCAAAAGACTCCAAGTACATGTTAAATTCCTTTTGCACATAAAAAAATAATATCGTGAGTCAGCAGGCCTATCACTATTTTGTAGTACTTGTATATGTTGGATTGTTGAGTTTTTATTTTAGTTGCTAAGAAGTTTGACCAAAAAAGTATTAAGTTTGAGGATAGGGTAAAAAAAAAAAAAAAAGAAGTTGTGGATTGTAATAATTAAAAAAATTTTGAAAAAGTCATTGACTCCGTACAAGAGGTATGTTGAATTGTATTAGTATCATAAAGATAGAAAAAACCCCAAGGAAATACACTGGCATAATATGCCATCTCAGATTTTTTCTTGTCTTTTGGCCTTTTTTGTCTTTCATTACATTGTCTGTCCTTTTTATTTTTTTTTTTTTTAATATATAATGTCCTTGAACATCTCTTCATCTAGTCCCCTAAATTCAATAGAATTGATAGAATTTTTCTTTGTGTTTCAAACTTTGAGCTGGAGTTTTTACCAACAATCATGACCAACATTCCTCACCTCTATCATAACACCATTTTGTTACCTTTCCATTGGAAACCAAGCATGCAAACCATTCATCCCTTTTCCTATTAAAAAAAACAAACCAAAACAAAACAAACCAAGACAAAACAAAAACAACACAATAAAATTTTTGTCTGCTCTTAGATTTGGTGTAATTACCCTACTGACTTTGTCACGCCAGCACTGACATTCTTCAGCTCCTCATTGAGTGTGGATATTTCCATTTGTGACAAATAGGCAAGAAGTGACACTTCGTATCTTCTGACTATGTTGCTTAAAGCTTGTATTTCACTCTCCACATCTCTCTGTTTTTCTCTCCACCCTTTCCTTCCCCTATTTTTTTCTCCCCTTCACTTCTCTTCCTCAGCGACAAAACCTTTTACATTATTCAGGTCTCCATTACATGCTACATTTTAGTTTTGTTTGTACATGGGACTTTGAAGATCTGTAGTTCTTTCAACATTCAAGATCATTGGACTTCTTACTCCTATGCAGTGCTATGCTACTTGAATTAGTATTACCCTTCAAAGAACAATATTTCACAGTGACAACAGTCACTATGTAATGTGCTTTGTTAAAGCTGCTAATGCCAAAATGCCTTTTTGTCTACACATGCTTTTCTGCAACCAAAAGAAATGTTTGATTGGAAAATTGCCATGTTGCCAGCAATGAATTTTGCATTTCCTTATAAAAACAAGATATAAACAGATTTTTGGAGTTCTTTTGTTGCTAATGTTGTTGTGATTTCTCCTCCTAATGAGCAGCACAAGGACTGTAAGGTGATAACTGCCACATTGTGGGGTAAATGGGGGAAAATATGAATATCTAAAATTTTAATCTCAAAAATATCCCAAATGTTCAGAATACTTAAAAATAAGAGAATCTGTAATAATGAAATGTTTTAAGTAGTCTTCCAAAAAATGTATTTTTTTTCTACATAAACCCCAACAAAGACTTGCTATTAGTATTTCTTCATGTAATCATAATGCAATATCATCTTATACACTGGAAATAGATGGAATTATGATTAAATAATTTTCCTGTTACTGAAAAAGACATATTTGTAAGCAATTACTTTNCCGGAACTTCCCGGAACTTCCCGGAACTTCCCGGAACTTCCCGGAACTTCCCTTCCGGGGACTTCCCTTACTGGGACTTCCCTTCTCGCAACTTCCCTTCCCCTCTCTTTCTCCCTTCCTTCTTCCCTTTCCCCTTTCCTTCACTCTCTTTCCTATTCCCCCTTCCCCCTTCATCCTGCCTCTTCCCTCTTGCCTTTTCCGCTTACTCCCTTACTTCTTATCCTGAAGTAGGATTTAAATCACAGTTAAGTCAGTAATTATACATTTGAATTCCTTTCAGACTCTTAGGTAAATACCATCTGGTCCTGATGATTTGTTACATTTTATCGATATGTCTAAAATCTCTACTGCTGACACTTCATTTTGAGACTGACATTCAAACACAGAGAAACAACCAAATTTCCCATCTTCGCGGGGAGCATGGATATGAAGAAATCATTTTTCTTTTCTGCTATGACATTATCTTCCTTGTATGATTCTTTTACATCTTGGTCATTTGTAAATCCCATAAACTCTCTGGCAAGTTTCTTGCTTTTGATGGATATGAAAAAACTTTTTATTATTACTTCTTTTATTTTAGAAACTTCAGCAGCTTGTTTTTCACACTAATCTTTTCATCCCATTTTTATTAAGTTTTAACATTCGACTTGTCCGCAGTGAAGCCTTTTTTGCTATTTTCATTGAGTGCACATGCCTTGCACTTTTGAAAGATATTGATTTATTTCTAAACTAAACTGGAGGGGGTTACTTTGCTTTGAAGGATGACACAAATGAAAAAATATGGGAAAAAGAGGAAAAAAAATGGAAGGACTGTTTACTTAAATGAATGAATTTCAGAGGATAAAAAGGGAAATAGGAAATAAAGCAGATTAATCATATAGTTAAAATTATACTATAGCTAATGTCAGGTTATGAAGAAAATGCTTTGTTTTGTTTTGTTGTTTTGTGGGGCATTTTTTTTGTTCCACCTCAGCATTTGCAGCAGCTACTCCTCAGAGAAAGGGCACTGTGAATGCTGTTCTCTCAGCCACAACACTGTTTCCTGAAACAGTCCTGACTGCAGCTTGAACAGCCCACCTCTACATGGCAGCACTAAGGTGTGTCTTGGCTACTTTACAGCATTTGTACTATATAGTGTGGTTGTGTTATTCATAATATTTTTTCAATAGCTAAGAGGTCCTATAAGGGTACAACCAGACCATCCAGTCATCAGAACTAAATTTCACAAGAATCCATAGCTGCAATTCAAAGCTGTCAGTTTTTAAGTCCATTTGGAAAGGCCTCTGATTTTTTAAACCTTATACAGCCATTCCCTGTCCATTGGGAGGAAACAGGTTTGGAAGTAAAAATGAATAAATGATTAGAGGGTATCCCTGAAGACTGAGTAGAAACCCAATAATTTTATATGTCTAATTCAATTCAGTTATACAGCTTTCTAATACTGACAAGTATTGTCTGTTTATTTAGCATTTGGGTGGTGGTTGGTTTGGGGCTTTTTTTTTTTTTTTTTAAAGTCTTGTTTGCTGCAGAAATATTTAAAACACTGTCATAAAGCTTGTCAGTACGTGCTAGCTTTATTTGAGAACTTATTTATGCTGCAAATCAAACTGGAAGTAAAAGCATAAACAACAGTTGCATGTTAAAGTAGATCAAGACTTTTTCTGACATAAGGTTCAAAAGGCAGTCACCAAAATGGCATAACTAAGTTGAACACCAAGTTTCTGAAGGTTTAAGCATCTGTGGGTCCTTGTATTGACACAAAGTGGGAATGCTTAGTGGTTCCTCAAAAAATCCATTCTCTTTCTGTTAATACTTAATAAGAGTTTGGGGTTCTGATTTTGCAAATTGTATTTTTGAAACATTGGGGAGAGATGCTAACACAACTATTTAGTATGCCAAAATACATAACCATTTTCACATCAATTCTATTAAAATTTAAAAAAAAAAATCCTCTATCTACCTCTGTTAATGAATGTCATGGATTTGATGCCCCTACTTTACCAACCTTTTAATTCCCCACAAGATATTTGCCTCATTTTTCTAATGGGAATGTTGCACTGCAGGGTGGTTACATTGCTCCTGTAAACCTCACTGAGAACCATACATTCCTGCTTTTGCTGAACTATTTTCTGGACCTAGAATATAATGTTCTCCCTACATAATTGGATGTGTCTCAGGGAGTGTGAGTAGGAAATGGGAGACCTGCTTGAGCAGTGGAGTATGCACTGTCCTTGAAAGTACCTGTCCTTGATCACAATTATCTCCTTTCCACAGGGGAAAAATGTTTGGGTTTGGAACTTTTGGGGCAGTTAACATTACATGACAATACAACCTATTTCAATTGTAAACTGCTGGTGGTAAAAACAGACTATTATTCACACTTATATAAATGCAATCATAATGGATGCTTTGAGTCTTTTTAGTAATAAAAAGATAAATTATAAGATTAGGAAATTTCATTTTCTGGGGAGATAAAAGATATCTCACTTTTAATATTTTTGCAATGAATCAGAATTTAAAAAATAGAAAAAAAACCCCATGGAATGTAACATTCAAAAATATTTCTTTAGAATGAAACATTTTTTTAATCACTTTTTGACTCAGCTTTTTTTTTTTTTTTTGCACTAAATCTGAAATGAACTGTTTCATGTCGCTTACCTTTACATACTGAAATCTGATGCTTCCAGGTAACTGGCATTGATTCTACTCAATTCTGTGTAAATCCTCTAACAGATTATGTTTCCATATTGCACCAAATGATATACAGTTGCTGAAAAATTGTGTCACTTGAAGCCTCAACTCATTATGAAGAGCATATCTCATCCACTCATAAGAGAGTATAGGTTAATCAGAATTATACTTGCCATGATGCTCTGAAGCACACAAAAAAAGAATCTTTTTAGCAAAAAATCAGCAGGGCAAGTGTAAAATGTAAGTTTCAACTGCCTGATACTCCACATTCCAGTGATCTCTATGGTTTGTCAAAACTTCTGCTGAAGCCTTTGGATTCCATAACATATTTCTTATGGCAGTTCTTCAGAGGTGAGGCAAATTCCTACATGTTTTCATAGAAAACGTGTCTTGTGTTCAAGCATAAACTAAATAAACCGAGCACAGAACCCAAAATTCTAAAAAATGTTCTGGTAGATGATTAATGCTTGATCTTTATTTACACAGTTGTATTTAAATAACTCTAAGTGGTGATACAATATGAACAATCTGGATGTATAAAAACTGATATTACTACCAGTAACAAGATGAGAGCAGTTTCAAGTTTGGGAGATGGATTAGAAAAAAAAATTTCCACATAAATATCTCCATTTTACTGGCAAGCCTAAGTGAATTACCCACACTGGTATGGGCCAGATCTGCTGTACATTCCAGGACTTGCGCCTGAATAACACAACAACTCTTTCTCCTATTCCTGGCATTGACTGTTGCTCCTGTAATTGCATTCACTGTTATGAGTCCTTTTTTTTCTCGCTTTCCCTATGAAAGAAATTACAGCTTGTCTCTGTAGAAGATAAAACCTGAGTAACTACTGTACCAAAGAAATGCAGCAGGTTTTGCAATAATGTGAAGAACAGAAGATATGCAACTTGTGGGCAATTAAATACATTTGACACACAGGCCTATTGGAGAGCCACTTATTTTTAACTCCTTTTAGTTATTTTTCTCTAAAAATAGGGCTTTAGCCCCCCCAGCTTCTCTCTGAAGAAACTTTGAGACCAGCCATGACAGGACTCACGTTGTTAAGCCTGCTGGGTAGCGCCAGTACAAAACGTGATGACAGAGTCACCCACAGAGAGAGCTGTCTTATTTATCTCCATGCTGGCAAACTGATGCACTCCTAGCAGTAGTAGTTTTTCCTGTAATCATTTGTATTATTATTAATAACAAATTACATGTCAAGGGCACAATGGCAGATCGGTGTATCCCATTAATTTTTTGTATGAAGGGTGGAGGGAATAAAAGGCTGTTACTGTTACTAGAAATACATTGACAATATATTTTACCTGCAAATTGAGAAGTTCTTTGCATTAAAACTTTTATGAGACAGAACAGGAAAGAGAGAGACTCAGACAGACTTAAGAAATGGAAGGAGAAAAAAAGGGAAGGGGGAGACAAGCTTGGAGAAGAGTCATATTTGGGTATGAGTTGAAAGGGTACCTTTAATTATGGTATATTTACTAAGTTGTTTCTAGAAAAAACACTATTAAATGCACATTTTCCAGGAGATCTGCTGATGAATATTTATTTCAAGATAGTCTACATGATGACACTAGTAGATGACATATTTTTTAAGAGGATGATATAACATGCAAGGGGATGTAGTAGGTTGTTGGTTTCAAGCTTTATGCAAGAGTTATTCCTTGAGATTCATGGAAGGAATCTATCCTAAACAAGGAGAAGGGCAGTTCATAATGAAGTTTAAGCATCATAATGAGATTAATAAGCAACTGAGTGCAAAAGAAGAAAAATGTGAAAATATTTGTGAAAGAAGTAGGAGGAGGAAGAATGAAAGCTTGAACCCTGTGGCCTGTGTTCACACAAGATGATTGTAATTGTCCTTTCTGGCCTTAAAAATCCATGAATCTATGAATGAATGAATGAATCTATGATTCTGGGACAAAAGCTGAGAGAGGGTTCAAAGATTGCAGGTCCAAAGTCAAACTCATCAGTGGAGACTTATGAAAAGACATGATTGATGACAAACCTTGTCCTTAGATTGTACGTGAGGCTACTGCTTTTTAAAAGTGACACTTGTCACTTTTCCTTCTCAGCAGGAGGAGAAGAAAAACATATATATAATCTTTGTCAACATCAATTTTTCTTTCAGGTTTATTGCAATCATAAACTGTACTGCACAATGAAAAAATACAGTGTCACCTTGGGTCCATCAAACTTGACACTAAAAGGTTAAGTGGATTTCTTAGCTTAGATGGATCCAAAGAGGAAGGGTACCCACAGAATGCAAGCTACACAGAGTAATATTCTCCTTTCTTTTCTTTTTTCTTGCAATTGCAGACAAAGTTTATAGACAAACAATAGACATTGCATTCAGCTCAGCAGCACAAAGGTAATTGTATCAATAAGTTTTCAAAGATTTGAAGGTTCTTTCAGTGGGTGATTTGCAGCGCTAAGCATTATGGCTCCAAAGAGATACACAGATTGGAAGTTGGTACATATGAGGCAGCGAGCCAGTCAGCTGTATTATTTGTGCCAAATTGGGTGGAGTTGTCCTCATTGAGCCTTCTTTTAACCTGCTAGACTAAGCATTTCCTTTTTCCTCTTCATTTTCAAACCCAGTCTTATTACATCTCTTTCTCTTTTTCTCCTTTATCACTCCCTTGGCTGTGCTGCTGCACTTGACTGTTCTTTTAAAATTCTGCAACTGCACAGATTTAAGAGAAGAACAGTGAGACAAGAATGGGCTGTTTATGTCTATATTGGAACTGGTAAGAAACTTAACAAATTTTTGTTTGTTTTTCTTCATAAAGTAAAAGAAAAAACCAAAAACCAAAAACAAAACCAAAAAACCTGAATGCTTCAGTCTTTAAGACATAGAATATCTTGCATCCTGCTCTCCCTACTACTTTCTGGAGGGAAACCAGTCAGCTTTATACTAGCTTGGACAAAATAGATACTGGGAAAATTTCTGCTGAATGGAAAGTCATGAGTTTATAATGAATCATAATAATAATTTTTAAAAATTGCAGCTTTATATCACTGATTAAATAGCTAGAGTGTTCAGTTGCTTGTTTAAAATACTTTAGAGAGAATAGAGGGAAAACACTAATAGAACCTTGTAAGTATGGAGCTGATTAGTTTGCATTCATTTAACCTTGTACTGCATGGAAAGGAAAATGGGGGAGAAAAAAAAACCCCTCTGCAATTAGGAAGTTGGTTCCCATGGCATTTGTGAGCTCCAGTCTGAGCTCTGTACTAGGATCTATATGCACCTCCATTCACCTTTTGAAAGGTCAGGCATGCTATGAAAACTAAACACCTAAAGTGCATATGCCACTCCACCCCTGCAAACGACTGCTTATGAATCTGAAAGGTGGATGGAAGAAAGGGTTTGCAGGATTTGCATGTTCTCAAAGAGCTGGGCCACATGTGAAGGAGAAAGAGTCAAAAGCAAAAATTACCTCTGCTTCTGCCTCTGTATATAATTAACAGAACACATGAAAATTAAGCACTGGAAACAAAGCAAACAAATTCCCTCCTTTTACCAGGCCGTAACAGGAAGATTTTTTTTTTACAATAATGTCTCCTTTACTTTGTTCTGCAGTAAAGGCACATCTTATTAAGTGATGTTAAAGCAGAAGTGTGTACAAATTTATACCAGACAAACTCTAAGTAAGGAATCCAGAGGATAAGATATGTTAAAAAAACCCAGTTTCTTGAATTTGAGTCTAAAATGAAGTTTCATGACAAAACTAGCCAGATGTTGAGGCTCATCTCAAACTTTGTACTACAGAATTAAATAAAAAATCTATCAGGAAAATAAAAAGACATCCACTGAGATGCCAGTATTTTATAATTATTTCTATTCAAAAGAGGTTTTAAAACCGAGTTTGCATTTTTGGCATTAAAACATTGAATTTTGTCCTCCTTTTACTTTAAACACTATGCATATTAAAAAATAGCAACATTCTTCTATTCTGCCTAGTATGGGAAACCTTTGTCAACAGTGAAAAACCTAGGAGCAGCCTCATCCAGATATTCCTCTTCCAGAAGTCTGAAATCTTACAAAATGCCTTGCCTTAGTCTTCCTCTTACTCCTTTAGGCCTTTAAGTCAGAGAATAATATTATCTTAAAGAAAATTTTGAATAGATTCTGCTTAATTGGAATAATTCCTACCACAAGGCAAGAATTTGTAATTTTCCTGCAGTTGCTTAGTTCTTTCTTAACTATTTGGGTTTTGCCAAAGGCTCTGCTTTTCCAACCCTTAAAAACAATCCTTTAATTCATTTTCTGGGTACCCTCTCCAGAGTCTGTGAAAGATGGGGAGTCTGGAGGACTAATAGTCCAGGATCTGATCTGCAGCAGGCACTGTTTGTCACAGACAGTGCTGCAGAAACTTGTCCCACAACTCACTGGGTGGTTGGTGCTGGCTGGCACCAGCAGCAGGGGAGGGAGGGGTGGTAAGTGCACCTGGGCAGCGAGCACATCGATGTGCATTTATGCTAATGTGTGTGTTCATGTGTGCAGACGGATATATCATGGAGTTCTGCTAGCAACTGAAGTGTGATCTCGCTTTGGGTATTTGCAATGTTGATTTTTGCAGTGTTGGTTCTCTGTGCTAAGCAACATGAAAAACTTAAGCTACAGAGGTTTATTTAGCAAGACGGCGAGACTAAAAGTGAACAAGAAGCTTCACGATTTTGACATATAATTCTTCAGATATGATCAAAGAACTCGATTTACTGGAAGTTCTACTAAGTGTCAGAAAAAACAATTTAAAGAATTGGAGCTGTCGACAGGATGACACTTTCATTTTGAGGCAACTTTCAAGGTTTTGAAACTTTTTCATTTTCCACTTA
The DNA here is from genome assembly GCA_008694505.1 of Cyanoderma ruficeps. Classification (NCBI taxonomy): domain Eukaryota; kingdom Metazoa; phylum Chordata; class Aves; order Passeriformes; family Timaliidae; genus Cyanoderma; species Cyanoderma ruficeps. Next base: position 2,064,416 of record VZDJ01000292.1, on the reverse strand, counting down.
GGAAAAAGTGTTGGAACATATATTTTCCTAATGAATATGTTGGAGTTTGGTTTCTTGTCAAAAGGAACTTAAGCACCCATTGCTCTCTTTCAAAGGAAAAATAAAAGCGATTAATTGAAAAATAAAATTTGTTATGAACAAAACTGTATTGCAACCAATGTGCTTTTATGTAATTGTCCTGATTTAACAAAATAGCATAGTAGGGTACAATTTAATATAAATAACTTAATTTAACTTCACTGAATTTCTAATGAAGTCGATTCCACCACTTCTCTGTGAAACCTATTCCAGCATTTTACTGTTCTCATGGCAAAAAAGATTTTCCACTTCCCTCCATAAATCAGGTTTTTCAATCCTTTAAGCCCCCTGCTTGTTGGTCCTGCTCCAAGTTCTATTTTTTCAAAGCAAAAATTACACCATGGAGTAAATTAAAACTGAACACAGTGTTCCTGGTGTATCTAAACACAAGCTGGCCAGAGTGGAATAATCACATCCCTTCATCTGCTGGCTAGGTTGTTGCCCATGGATCTCAGGAAACAGCTTTTTCTTTATAGTTACAAGAGCACTCTGAAGATTTACGATAAATTTCATCTCCCTCAGGACTCAAAGATCCATCCAGCAAAGATGCACCTAAGCAAGGCAGACCCCTGCCTGTTCTGCTCCTGTTTCTGTCAAACCCACCAGGATTGTGCACTCATCACATGTTAGAGATTCTGCAGATCCTGTTGGCCCAAACTTGTTTGTATTCTACTTGCAAAGTTTCTTTCCTCAAATCAGTAGCGCTTCAAATGTTTGTGACCTGTGTGGGTGAAGGTATTTACAAATACAAGATATCATGGTTAAAAATGACATTTAGTACAGTTAATTTGTCACATATATCTCACACATGAAAGTCTCTGAGACACTTTTAAAGGATTCCTAACAAACTCTGAAATTTCTACAGATATGGGTAGTAAGATACATCTTGTGCTCTGTGAAGACCACGTATGTAAAATGAGTTAAAATTTTAACTCTGTCTAGTTCCATTCAGAACCACAAACTGGGAGCTCCTGAGCCACTTACTGCCCCTTTACCTCTTTGCTACACACAGCTATTTTTAACTTAAAACAATGACATCATCCTCTGATCTTTTCTCCTCTACAAACCTCGTGTAGTGTTCCCCAGTTCAAACTGATCTCTGCTTCTAACTCCTGTTCTGTAGCTGGGAGGTGTGAAGATGATGACGGTGTTAGATCTGCCAGCCCAGGTAAGAGTTGGAAGAAGTGCAGGGAGTGTTACTTTTCTTCCTGACTTTTTTCCTGGATTACATAAAGAACTACGTCTTCCCTCTGTGGGTGTGCTAGCATGAAAATACAGCCCCAAAAGCAGAACCCAGAAGCATACAAGTAGGAACAATCTCCTTCCAAAATAAATAATTTGCAACTAGAAAAAGTACGTTTTAGTCAAATGTGTCATTTTGACAATTTTTCTTTTGTTTTTCCCAAATTGTATTACAAACTGAACAAGCACCGCATGTTGAGACCCACAATAAAATATTTCATTTGAAAGTGTAAACTTGACTTCAAATTGCATGTAAAATGGGCAGTTATTTCAAAATGAACTGCAATTTGGCACATTACAGTTGGGCAGGCTGAAATGCCAAAAATGATTTTACTTGCTGGATTTGCTTCTTATACAAATATAGAAATTTCTTTCTGGGGTGCTACTCTAAATTGGTTTCTAAAAACAAACTCAAAAGAACCTCAAAACATTTTTTTCCCTAACTTTTCAGTGATTTCATCTCAGTCCCAGTTTGGAATGAAAAGTAAATGTCAAAGATTGGAAAATCAAAACATTGAGAAGGGAATTTGTTTGTTTGGTTGGTTGGTTTGGTTTGGGTTTTTTTTTTTAATCAGTTTTAATGTGTATATACCAAAAGGCTTCAAAGAAATACTTTTTCATTTTGAAAACCCAAATGACCTATAAGAATTTTGCAAAAATGAAGAATTCTTCCATTTTGATGTTTATGTATTCTTTTACATCATAATTTTTGAGGGGTCTCTTAGATTTTACAGATGTTGGCTGGAGTATGACCGTGTATGACAATGTTTTTGCCGAAGAAACCACAGTTTGTTCCTTCTGTGTTTCTGTTAAGCAGAGAGATATAAAGACAACCTGTCCAATCTGTGCTTCTTATTTGAGGTCTGTCCTTCCCTCAAAGCACCAACTCTGTATGTATGTAACTCTTTATTTATATATGTATATAATATTCAAGCATGAGTTTTTAAATCAATATTTATATATTAATCTTAAAAATTTATGGAGGACCCATTAACAAAACCAAAATTTATTGCATCATAAAAATTAGTCTTAATAAATTACATTAGCTATCCTTATAGTCCCAAATGTCAGCGTCTGCAGTGCATATCTGTTACTGCAACCCGTGTAAATATCCAGGAAATTATGTATTTTCTCTGTTTACTTTTCCTTAGGATAAACAGCAAAACAGTAAAAAGAGGCTAAGATACAACAGGGGATGCAAAACAGACAAGCTGCAACAGCCTACATGGGAGAATATTACAGAATTACAGTTGTTGCAATGGCTACCAGCTGTGCATCTGGAATAAACAGGTTTGGAGCCCAGGAGTTTTTAATACAGGGAAAAGTTTGCCTCAGATGCTCACACCTTTACATTTTTATTTCAGTCTTTACTTCTGATGTTTTAAAGAAGAATATTCCAAAACCCCCACTTATTTCTGTTGTTGTTCTTTTTGACTACTCTGTCAAAAGCTACAGGCAGGTAGAGGCATATTAAAATCTTTGTTACTAATATTTCAGTTCACTGCATTTGATCACTGAGGATTATCCGCCTGCTTGCTTTGTGCTGCTTTGGCAATGATAGGGAGAGAAAAATGTTGGATGCATGAGCTCTGCAATTGTCCCTTTACTTCTACTGATCCTTATAAAAACACACAAACACACAAGGCATTTCACTGTGTTCAAGGTTTCATACGCCTTGACCCTAGAAGTTAAAGAATTTTTCTCTTTTTTCATTTGAGGGGATGTGTTTACACATGTGGACATCCCCACTGTTAAGACATAGTCAGCCTCCAGAGCTTCATCCCTTTTATGCAGTGAAGGAGACTGTGAACACTGAAAACAAGAGTTTTCAGTTAAATTAGTGTGTTCAAGAGTCTATCTTCATACACATGATAGCAACTGACAGCACACTTGGATGGCATAATAACTGTAATTCTGTCATTTTATCACTTCTGAGGGCTTGACTTTGCATACCTCCTCATGGCAGGTAATGGAAAAGAGTACAGTAAAAAACAAAGAGGGGGAAAAATCTCACCAGCAAACAAACCCAGAAATGTGATTAAGCTGTGTGTATGCTGACAGTCTCACAGCTCACACAGCCCATGAGAACTTAAATAGGGCTGGGACAGATTGGGAAATAATTCTCTGAAAGACACACCTTTCCCAGTGGCTTTTGACTTGCAACTATTTACTCATCCAGACTTTTACCCGTTCAGGGTGCCCCCCAGTTCCCACCTGAGTTTAATGACCAAGTTGTTTTTCTTGGGGAAATATAATGTTTTGGCAAAAATTCTGAATATACCCCCAGAGCTCTTCTGGGGGTAACACTGGACAGATATTCTAACCCAGGAATTTGGAAGCATTTTGAGTTTCCCCGATCACTGTCCTTGAAAGCCAGAACAACACAAGGTTGGGACAATTTAGATTTTGTTTGCTTTGAAAAAGAATGAAAACCCCTAAAACTTTAGGTTTCTTTCCAGAAAAAGTTTCTACATGTGAGCATATTCCACTGGAGAAAAACCTTTGTGGATATTTTTTCCTCAGTAGGACCAGATCTATCCCCCACCTGATATGAAAAAGATTATTGCATCCTAAGATGTTATCACTATAACGATATTAAATCTAACACACTTGTTTTAACTAGAAAGCAAAAGAGTAATCAACAATTTCCTTAGTAATATTTTATCTATTTTCTCCAAATTTCCTGTCTCAGTCAAAGATGGTGAATCTTTCAGATTTGTATCTTTTCAGGAGATGAGATAAGTCAAATTACATTGAATTTATCAGAATCAGATCATTTTTAAAGTTACTCTCAGAAGCAAAATTGGAAAACTAATACCTAACTTGCACCCCAGACCGAGTACAGTAGCTGTGGTCTGCTTTCATTCTACCAGCCATCAGGTCTCTGTCCTCCAGTTGTTGTTGGTTATGGCTTCCAGCTGTGTTCCTAGAAGTAATCTGTGAAAATAAGCATTCTTTAGTTTTTCCCTTTCTTCTTTAAAGACTTGGACAACTCAGATAATTTCCTGGCATTCCTTAGTAGCCCTTTCTTTAATGAGAAAATCAACTGGCTGTATAGCTTTTTTTCAGTGTATACTGCCAGCTAATGGCAACTTTATTAGGTATCTGCAGTGAGATGATGAGCCACCTGGGAGTATTAACACCTGGATTTACAGTCACAATGGTAGAGCATATTGAAGTCCTTCACTACACTGAATTACTCAATAATAGCTTTTGGAAACATAAATAATCAAGAAGCATCATTTTTGAAGATAAAAGTCAGGAACATGTCTGGCTAATTGACCATGATGGAGTTATAATAGTGAAATACTGCACACTTTTGGAGTAAAGTTCTCTATCGTGCTGCCTCTATCTGAAGCATTGAGGGCTGGCAACTCTACAGAACCTTATGTATAGTGACTCTTGCACATTGCTCCTGCCAATAAGATGCACATCAGATTTTTACATTGGTCCAATCTATTACAATAAATTCTGGCTCTAAGAAAAACAGAGGAAATGTTAAACAGGAGGACTCCAAACAAGATTATCTCATGGGGAATGCCATCAAGTTGCTAATTCAGTTTGCCTCAAAATCCAGGAAAGGTCAGATCCTGGTAGCAACAGAATTTTCCATCTTTTTTTTTTTTCTATATTTAGTTAAGAAAGTGTTGAGGTCTATTTGTGTATTTCAATCACTTTAACTCCATCTGATTAAGAAAATGCTCTAAGTTACATACAGATATATCTGCTTAAGAGACTTAAGTGTGAGCTTTACAGCTTGGCTGAGTTGAGAGATATATTTATTCAAGTTACTTCAGAGGATTCAAGGCAGTGGCAAAATGCAAAATTAAAAACTAAAAAAGTCTCTGTGAACATATGACTAAATTTCAGTTCTAAATTGTATTTGTCTGTGCAATGGTTTTCAAATGGAAGTTTCTGTTCTTTGCTTGCTGTTGTTTAGACTAAATTTTTTGGCTTTGAGTTTGATTTTTTTTGGGAGGGTGAATCCTTGCATATTTTTCTTTGATTTTCATTTCCAAATATTTCTCAGGAAAAAAAGTGGTAAAAATATCCCTATGCAATCTATTAATGTATACAAATGATAAGTTTACCTCACTCAAACTGTAAATATTTCTGGGGGAAAAATAATTCCTGAAGTTGTGTATTTTTTATTTCGTGTTCAATTCCTTCTTAGTTTTCTAATGTTCTTATAAAATTATAAAATAGAAATAAACCTCCCTTTCTTTAACAACATCCAAAATCTCTATGGATATTTTTTCTCTAAATGCCAACATTTATAAATTAAACAAAAAAATTAAAACCCCACACCAACAAAAGATACTTAAACTTCTGGGAGTGTAACAAGTTTCTCAACAAACACTGGAGAAATTATTGCAGTAACAGTTTTCAAATAGAAACCACAAGATTTTTCTTGCTGCCTCTTGCAATTAGCTGGCGAGGTACAGAATCCCTTCTCTGTCTCTCTCTAACCCAAAGAGTATTTATTTATTCATACAAAGTGAAACAGGTTCGATAGAACAAAGTCGAGAAGCCGAGGCTGCAGTATCTCATAGTCTGGTGGTTTAGAGCTCAGTGCTGCAGGTTCCTGTTTCTCCTCCTCTGAACCGGGGAGACGGAAGGCTCAGGTGCTCACCATGCAGGTGACAGCCTGTGGTTTCAGGGCTCCCTGCATCTCGTGTGGCCCAGAATCCCCTCCTCTCACCAGGCCTCCCAGGCCCCTCCTGACTCAGCTGTGGAACTGAGCCCTGCAGATGAAACAGTAGCTCTGTCACTTCACCACAAAAATCTGACTTTGGTGCAGCTCATGTTCCTGGAAGCTCATTTATTATGCAACAGAGGCTCAATAAATTAAGTATGATTTGATCTCCCTTCCCCCCACAGCTTTTAAAATGCAGCCACTATGCTGCCAACATGTTTTGGAGCCACAGAAGGAAGGATTCTTCCCTGTCAGGGTGGTGACGAACTGGTACAGGTTGCCCAGAGAAGCAGTGGCTGACCCATCCATGGGAGTGCTCAAAACCAAGTTTGGTGGGGCCTGGAGCAACTTGGGATAGTGGAAGGTGTCCCTGCCCATGGTACGGAGGTTGTAACTTCAGGCAGGGCTGAACAGGTCACCGAGACTTGTACTTAAAGTGTTTACATAAATTCACCCTCACCTTTGCATGTCCTTGTTGCTGTTTTCTCTACACCTCCCAGGGTTATGAACTACTCCACTATCCCAGGAATCTCATATTGTCACCCAGTCCTAAATTCAAGTCTGACTGGAAAGAGTCATAAAACACATGTATCTTACAGCCTTAACACGTGGTATTTGAAATCATTACCTTGAATTGCATTGCATTGCAGTATTCCAGATCTTTTTTGTCGACATCTCAGCAGCCCTTTTAAGTTTTCATTTGATCACAAATGGACTCCAAAGTATTGGCTGAGGCAAGAAAGATTGTGGTAAACTAACCTAATGGGTGTTCTGCCATTCACATGAAGTTGTCAACCAGGTACGTACGTCACACTGGGAACTTGGCATTTGAATGAGGCAGCGCTGAATGGCATTTGAGGATGTGGGGATCAGGTGCAGATTCAGGAGAAAACCTAAACGTGTGGGATGTTGTAGAATGGGCCAAGATTACAGCTATAACCTTAGAAACTGGGGAAGTAAGTCATGGACAGATGTGGCTGTTCTTTAGGGGAGACAATTACAGTGGAGCAGTTGGAATGTTTATAGTAAACCTTGCATACTTCTGTGAATAAAATAATTAAATAGCAATATTATACTCAATTACTCATTAATCAGGCACACAAAGTTACTAAATGCCAGACTAAGAAACTCCCTGGATTTCAGTTAATCACTTAGAAAAGTGAAAATTCTAAATAAGGAAATGGGCACAAAAAAGACAGGTGGTGTAAAAATTCCTGAAAGGAACAATCAATGAACTACAAAACACAGGGCATTAAGCTTTTTTGTGTTGATGCTATTTTCTTGCTTTCTCTGCTAACCAGTCAGATAAAAATTTGCTTAGACGAAGGCATCCCAATTTAAGCTCAAGGGACTTCAGCGTCTATTGGAATCAAGACAATCTAAAAACAGCTCTGTTCTGCTTTGAAAAGGTAAATGAACCTTCTGTGGAAAGCAGAAGTGTGAAAGGTTCAGAAGAAACCTATTACAAGCTTCAGCACACACTTGTGACAAGAATTGTGACTCTGTATTTTAGCAGAACAGAGTCTCCCCAAGGGATACCAACTAATCTGAGACATTAAAACATTGCATTCACTTCAGCTATATAACTTCTTCCCTCAGATGGTGGCCTAATCATTCCCTGTAATGCTGCTCCTAAAACAAATGAAGATTTTTTTAGTATTCTTAAGAGCAGAGCTGTTAAATGTAGCTGGTCAGAATTTTCTTAGTCATTTGGGAAGACAGTGGTTTCCATTGCTTTTTTGAGTACTTCAGCAATGTTAGGTTTCCAAGTCTTTGCAGTTTTACTTTGAGATTTTTAGCTTTCTATTTGAGTGTATTTGCTCTTGAATTCTTACATATTTTTTCCTGTTTTAACACCCTCTAACTCTGTTTTAACCTGTCTTATCTTTTGTGACCTTTGATCACTTACTGTCTCATGTTTTCAGTCAAAATTTGTGTAAAAAGTGAACTAAGATCACACTTGCACCTGAAGGTAGGATTGGTATCATATACCTGAGCCCTTGAGTTGAGATTCACCCACTGGGCTTGTGTTGGTTTTGGTTTGTGGCTTAGATACACAGGCATTCATATACCCACAAATATCGTTTTCTGAGATTTTAAGCTATATTTTTTGAGATATATATGAATGGAAAATCATATTTCTGTAAGTTAGTCACGACACCTGTTGCTCTGTACATGGATCAGTATGAGTCAAAAAGTGCATATGAACCTATGTGGCATTCTGGAGGGAATTTCTTAGAAGCTTTTCTGCCACCTACCTACCCTTGGTATGTCACTTGTATTTCATAAGACCATTTTAGTCACTGTAGCAGGTTCAGGAACACCAAGAGGCCTTAAGCAACATTCAAAATCCACTTGGCTATTCAGAAAACAGTGAAAAATGGTCTCTGACAGAACGAGCACTAGATTCTTATATTACACACAGTGGAGTCAGTGGAAAGACTGGAATGCTTTGAGTTGGTTGGCAAAGCCAGCAAGAGTCCTATAAATAGGAAAGAAGGAATGATAGGAGTCATCCACAAAATTATTCTATATGGTAGAATAAGGAATTATATGACTGCATCCTCACACAAAACCACCACAAAATACAGTAAGTCTCCTGGTCTCTCCTACAGTACCAATGATATTCAGAGGTATAAATGGCAGTAAAAAAAGCTTCTGTTTATTCAATGGGCTGCTGAAGTCAATAGGATTGTGTTAATACGTATATATCTTGATACATAGATTGCATTAATGCATATTACTTCTGGATATTATTCTGAAAAATGTATATTTTTATCGCAGTTGAAGGCATGATTATCTACACAGTGCATTAGCAGGCTTAGCCAGAGAGCTCACACTGGAGCAACGTGACACTGCTAAGAAAAATCAGTCTTGGTCTTCATATCCTGGAGAAATATATAGGTATAGAATTTTTTCCTGAAATTATTGCTTAATACCAGTTTTTTTGATTTTTTTTTTTTATCAATTTGATTAGATTACAGCACCATGGTTTAGGTTGCTTAAACATTTTCAGTATCTAGTACTGGAAAAGATGATAAATAATTCCAGATACAAAATGTAAGAAAAAGTTATACTACATTCCACTTTTACTCATTAATTTACTTCATATTCAAAGAACTAAAAAATAAAAGAGGAAAAAGATAATAGAAATAGCAAATATTAATTCATTTTATATTAAATGTGTATTCATATACCAGACTTTTTATACAAAAAGTCTCAATCCCCTTATCCCTTAACTTGTTCTCACAGCATGATCCATTACCCCTTATGGACAGTGAGCTATATGTACCAGTGTATTTATTAATGTATTGTAATAGATCACCAGTCTATATTTCTTTACTGCATCCTTGGTAACATATTCAGAACATTATTTAAAGCTCATTATTCACTGAAATAACACATGCAATAGCACAAGTTGGTTAGCTGTGATATTTTATTAGAGTGAGCATTTCGGGATTTCATTCTCAGACCCTCATCAACATAAAACATAGTAAAGAGTTCATAAATCTAATTAAGAATATTAGAATAAGGAAAAATCACTGAATATTTAGTTAAGATATGCAAGCCTCATGTACAAGCAAGCCATTAGAGGCAGTCATAAATGCCAATTGAAAAGCACTCAATAACAGCTAGTTGGTGGGAGTACAACAAGACAGATGTAGATGGAATGGAAGTCTGCGAAGGTAGAAGTGTTTTGTTTATCTGGTTGTTTGTCTGGCTTTATTTTTTTATTTCCCCTCCTCTTTTCCCTTGAAGAAATTTTACTGGGATGCTGTTCTGGATTGGGCTGCCATTCACTTAAGAAAATAATCCTGTTGTAAATGTTATAACCAGGGGAACATCAATTTAATCTGGGCCATCACCAACACTTGAAAATAGATAGTAGTAGTACCCTTTTTTCCTTTTCCCTTTCCCTTTCCCCTTCCTCTTCCTCCCACTCCCTTAGAGATTTTTAAAAGATATTCAAATTGTAAAAGATGTTAAAAAAAACCAAAACACTTAGAATATCACTTAGAATCCTTTCAGTTTCTTAATTTCTTAGAAGCTATTTCAACACAAATTCAGCAATCAGGATCCTGTGTGTGTGATAAAGTCCCTAAAAGGGGCTAAACCTTTAGTCCAGGGTAGGTCTGTGGATAGCTTTGCTTAAGTGAGATGGGAAGACTTGAAAGTACAAATTGCTTACAAAGCAGAGTGCTTCCCCGAAAACAAGAGAAAAAGAAGGCAAAATCCACCCCAATTAATTAACAACCTATTAATTGGCTAGGGAACTTTCCTTTAGGATTATTTGGTAAAGGTCTGAATCCTCATTCTGCCTTGTCTCCACTATATATTTCTCAAATCAGATTCATGCTCAAATCTTAATGGTCAAAATAAAGAGGCAAGAAGCAAAAGAGAAAAATTATTTGTATAAGTCAGTGGTGAGGGCAGTCAACTGGACAGTAAGAGATTAAAGTCTATTGTTTCTGGAATCTTTTTCAGTCATTGTTTCTTATACAATATATCAAAACCCTCCACTGACCTACTCTGATGTAAAGACACAGATGCAGTTCTTGCCCTACAGTTTTTCTGAATAGGAGGACCCACATCACTGGGTTCATTATTTAAGATAGATAAAGAAGTTCCTTGATTGAAGAAATCCCTTCAAGACTAGGAAGGGAGCTGTTTACACTTTGTCGAGCAATGGAGAAGTGTGTTGTGATGACCTTGCTCAGGACTGTCAGGAGACTTTAATTATCATGGGAATGCAGGTAGCTTTTGAGTCACCTGAGCGGTAATTCTGAGTATATTTGTGGCAAATAGCTGATGAGGCAAATAACAAGCTGGAAAATAACAAATTATAGTTAGTCCACTTCTACATATGAAGTTGTAGGACCATGTAGAATCATTTTTCACTTTTACTGACTTGCCTTCTGTTCTTTGCAATGCCATTTCAAAGGAATGCAGTTAGGCACACTTCAGAGAAGGTTTGGATTGCAAGACAGATTTGGAGTCCCTTAAACTAAGGACAAGACTATTTCAAACCTGAAATCTGGATAGTAAACACATCTGATTCCAGATGACTCATTCACATTCAGAACACCCATTATCAACCTTCTTCAACATAATACTAAATAAATTTAGTTGTAGTGTAGTCATCAGTCCTGGTTGCACTAAGACTCTTTCTTATTCCAGATATCAGTTATCTGATTGAATGTCTATATCAAGCCTGGCACCCGTGAGCTAATGCAGTATAGAACAGGAAATCAGTATTAAGAGAGATTTACTTTTAATCCTTTGCAATCAGTGTGTGTGTATGTGGGGTAGAGGTTTATTTTATATGAATTTGGAGTTTGGGGTTTTGGACATTTACTTTTGATAGCTCATAATTCTTGAAAAAAAGCAAGACTGAAGTATCTTCTGCAAGTGACCCAATCACAAATGCAATCATTCCATTATATATATACATATATATGTGTATATATATATTTTAATTATTACTGCATATTATATACCAATTAAAATGACCCATCAAACTGCTTCAGCCCAAGTGATCTCAGGCTTCTCTGCCTTCTATACCCTTATTGAGTTGAAAAATAACAACAAGTGTAAATGACATTTACAGCTCTTAATTGGTGCCATTAACAGTTCTTATTATTCAGCAGGACAAGCAGTGGCCGTTTATTAAGAATTCAGTGATGCACATCTGCTTTGAACTCATCAGATATCAGACTTAAAGACAAGTAATAAAGCAGCTGAGTGAATGACTTAGGGCCATAGACATCATTAAAGAATACTTGCAGAAGATTTATTTATTTTTTGCTCAAAAAATATGACTTTTGGGACCACGATCATAGAAGGGTTAATGTTTCTTAATTAGAAGTAGATCTTGAAATAATGTTAATATATTGAATCATTAATAATAACCTAAATTTTTATTGGGTTTTTTATTGTCAATGGTAATTGCTATAAACTAGACCCTGAGGCAAATAAGGAAGGATTAGATTTGTAACCACATGTAAGTGCTAAGGCATTGTTGATACCAGTAGCACGTAAGATTAAGGAGTTTTTTCATCCTTTGAGTAAGTACTGCAGAGCACTGAAATTGATGTTTGAGATACCCAAGCCCAAAATTTCAGTCTTCAGAACACTTTACTTAGACATGCACACTGTGGTGCCAAGCTGTGTGTATCCAACCAATGGTTTAGTAACTTGGTTAGTGAGTTCCATTTAGCTCCAGTGGAATTCATAAAGCAGAGAAGGTTCAGTCTCAAATTTTTTTTTTTTTTTTNTTTTTTTAATGGACGAGTCATGTAGATTTTCTCCAGTCCTTGACAGGTACAGCTGTAGGGCAACTGACACCTTCCAGCTTTGGAAGCTTTCTTAGGCTTCTCTGCGTAACCTGGTAGAACTACTGTGGACAGGTTTAGGGAACTAGCACAGTCTTGGTCAGCTGAGGGGTCATTCATGGTCATTCATGTGCCTAGATTTGTGAATATAAAAATGGCTTAGTCATCCTGTAGAGGCACTTGAGAGACTTTTTCATCTCATGCTAAGCAAAAGAGGCAGGTCTGATGAAATGTACTCCTGAATTGCTCTTAAGCGTAAAAGGATAGGTGTCCTTCTCAGATCTGATCATCCTCTAATGTCTATAATTAGATTCTTTTTGAACAGAAAGCTCAAGAATTAGCTGCAGTTATAAGAGAGATTTCTCTCAAATCAGATCAAAATGTCTTTCCCACAGCTCTGAAATCTGTGTCTCATTTCAGCTGTGCATTTCCTACTGTAGCTTCTCAGCTTTATGCACTGTTTTCTCAGTGCCTGATTTTTCCATGTATCAGATACATTACCTAAACACCTAATTCTGCATGTTATTAAGTGACAACCTCTAAAATTTTTATGGAGCTAATCTATACCCTGGTAGTGGGGTTCAGATAAATAGGGTGTGGAGAAAAAAGTTCAAAAATATGCTTCCTTTGAAAACAAGAGAAGTGAGTGAAATTTTGTTCAATCTGCATAGTACAATGTTCCAGTGTAACTATAGACAGATATGAATAAAAATGAACCGACAAAGAGCCCCCAAACCCCCTGCCAGAAATCTCAAGAAAAGTTGTCTCATCTCTTTGGAGCTATACAATGTAGCAGATAAATTACTGCCTAATCGTTCATTACTGTGTTAACTGTCAGGGTGCTAACTATTGTTCCATATGAAAAATCCATGTTGAGAATCCGGCTCAAAAAAATCTCTGAGAGTTCTTTAACGAAAAGGAAACATTTGTTAAGCAGAAATGCTTTGTAACTCACATATTACTTGCCAAGAAAAAAACTGCTCTGCAGCTAATTTGTAGTGATGTCAGGCTGGGATTTTCAAAGGTGCCTAAAGAAGTTAAATGAGTGGCTCCTATTGACTTTGCAGCTACAATCCTGATCAGAACTTTTATACTGCTTTCACTTTAATGAAGGGAAGAAGTGAAGGAAAGGTATGGCTAATAGATGGAGTAGGAGATTTACTTTCCTTGGAGCTCCACACAAAGATTTGGCTCAATGGATCAGCAAATATATTATTATTAATAGCAATAATAATGGGTACCTACTTATTCACTCCATAGGAGTACACTCAAAATATCTCATAAAAAATCATGGTTATCTTTCTTTTGTAGGTGAAAAAATGCAATCTAGGTCAACAAAGCTCAGATACTGTTCTACAGTTGCCCCTCTGTGCACATACCAGCACCACTCACAATGCAAAATTGCAGCACCAGAACTTAACTGTAGGTAACTTCTTCAGGCATTGGTGCCCTTGGTCAAGGTTACTCAAAGATATACGACACATTCATAATGAAATGATGGATTTGACTGAGTCCCAAACCAGAATCCAACTAATTTTTTTCTTGGGGAGCCTGATGATAAAACAAGACCATCCTTGCAGTTGGCACCAGGCTACCACATGGCTCATACTCGCTTAAGCACCATATTGATCTATTTTTAACCTCATAAATAAAAGGTGTTACAATTCACAGTTATTCTTTGAAGGATGATGAATTTATGACAAAACCATATGAAAAAATAAAAGAAAAAATTGAATTTTATATTGTTTCAAACTTGAACTTGATCCCAGAAGAAAACAATAATAAAAAAAGTTCTTGTGATCACTTTATAAAAAAACTCCATTTCTGAATGAGCATGGGGTTTTTTTAAGAAAAAAAATTAAAGACACAACTTCTTGGTTATTTGTCTGAAAATGGGCCTTGTTTTGAAGTCAAAATTTCAGGACCATGACAAGATCAACATTTGTAGATTCTTTTGAAACAAAAATCCTTTTCTCTGGAGACTTGAATGAGCACAGATTTACTCCAGAATATGCTATTTTTAACATTATTATTCCCCTATTTCTACAGATTTTAATGAAGGAATCAAGCCAAATTTTATAAGGTTTTTGATTTTGTTTTGGGTTTTTTTTTTTTATTTATTTCTCCTTGGCATTAGATCAGCAACAAGTACAAGTTAACAGTCTACTTGTCCTAGAGAGTAGTTAGTAAGCAGAACAGGTATATCTGGAAAGGGGTGCAATTTTTATCTTGGGTACTCATCCAGCTTAGAGGATTAACTTTTTTTTTCTTTCTCTTTAGTCAATCTAGGAGTTTAACACAATTTAATCATCTCAATAAGGTGTAGATTGTTTCTATTTCTCATACAGAAATTATTTATTTAGCAATTTGAAAACATTTTTTGCTTAAATAGCATTTTTGTACTAAAAACTGGTATAACTCTCTCAAGAAAATGTTGACATTCAACTTTTCAAATTTGTTGAAGTTGTATGAACTTTAACATGTTCTCTCTTTTCTCCACTTAACTTTGTCCTTTTGAGAATGTAATTATTTTTTTATCTCTTTAAATGCCGTAATTTTCACAAGCACACATACGTAAACACTACACCAACAGTGATGCTCATACACATATGGAAACCATTAAAAAAAAAAAATCTTCTATGTTCTAGACAAGCAGTTTATTTCCGCTGTTGATTCAGGCCCAACAGTTTCCATCAAGGTATTTCATCCCCAGATCCTCCTTTCTCAACCACTGTAGAAAGAAGCTCATTACCTCTATGTATTCCCATTTTCTGCCATCCCAAAAATGTCTGGATGAAGGAACAACAACAGACCATGTAGAAATTCCTTTTCCCAAGACAGGATCAAAAAAACGCATATAATAAAACATATAATCCAAGAAAATGTGATTAAACTAAATTTCCTTCTTTGTATTAGTCTATTTCCACATGGATTAATTGATGTGCAAATAAGGATGCCTGCTATTATTCTCCTCATGGCCACCAGTAGTGTGTGACCCTTTTCTTGACCTGTTTGTTTGTTTTAACTCATGAGACTTACAAGGCACAGGTATCTATGAGCTGGCTATCTCCCTGTCAGCCTAAATTTAACCTTGTCAATTGGTTCATGTGTTTCTACAAGAATTAAAGTCAGCTCTCTAGAGAAAAATAGTTTAGCAACAATTAAAATGACAGAAGAGCAACACTAAGAGTGTACAGCAGTAGTCAAAATGTTTCTTTAGTGACTTGTTACTTTAATTATTTCCTTTTTCTTTTTTTTTTTTTTCTAAGCAAATTAATTTCTCCCTAACTGAAAATCAGGCAAGAGTTGTATCCATTAGAAAACCAAATTCATCACATTACATTTGGATATAGGGAAATGGCTGAAGGAAGCACAGTTTATATAATGTGATATGTTTTATGTGATGCTGTTCGAGGCAAATGAAGTTGTTGCAGAAGTGAATACTGGCAGAAAAAATAAAACACATAGTGGTAAATGCTGAAAAAGCTGGAATCTTTTTCATTGCTTATAGTTATGCTAGACTGATCTGTATTAATTGGGAAAAGAAAAAAAATCAAGGTTTTTCCTCAAAATAAGCCATTCTTTAGAAATTACAGGTAAACACAGTATGAAATAAGTATTTGTTTTTCTATCCTGTATTTCACATACAACTTAGCTGATTGTTTTAATTTGCGTGTTTTCATATAGCATCAGTCAAGAAGCACAGGACAAAATACAAACAACACAGATGAGGATCTGCAATGACTGGCTTGATTTGATTACTGACTAATTAATATATATTAAACTTATATGGCATTTTAAATAATATTTACTGTCTAAAACTGAGGGATGTTTCTGGTTTTCAACATGTGTGCAGTCACTGGGGAGCAAATAATGAATACATGCCCACACATATCAGCTGTCATCTCCTCAGCCAGTTTGAGGTTTATGGTTCCAGATATTGCTCAATAGAACTGACCTCATAAAATCAATGAAATGAAAGCACTTCTAAAATTTTGTTTCCCGGGGAATGTAAGAAGAGAGGAATTTATATTAGATATTCCAAAAGTAGGAAGTATTGCAGAGAGAGAAAGACAAAGAGATGATGACGCCATCTAATTATGCTAATACTCTTAGCAGAGTATGGCTTCCTACTCAACGGATCAGTTATGTTATTCTGCATATTTTCAGAGTAAAAACCAAACCAAATATGCAACAAATGGACAACTTTCCCCACCCCAAACCCCTCTAATGAATTTGTGAACTAAATGCAGATAATGAATGTAGAGAATGCACTATCTTCTCCTTTTTATTCATAAACATGGGTTAGTTAGCAGCAAGATTGCAGAAGCAAGTCCGTATTGAACTCACAACGTCTGAATGGCTATCATCTGTTCTCTTAGCTTAAAGAAAAGGCTTCAGAATTAGAAATTGCCATCAAAAATACCATGCACTTCCAGTGAAAGACCAGAAGTTGAGGCTTATCCTTGCCCAACAAGTGCTCTAACCACTTAAGCATCTAAAGATCAGCTGGTTTCCAGATTCATGCTGATTACAGAGTTATTGTTCCTTGGCTGGTTAACAAAGGGTGATCGTGCAAATGGTCCCTGGCTGCTATGCCTGGAAGTTTTGTGCATGTATGTTTGTTCTCTGTGTCCTTAGACAGCAACAAAGCAATTCTATTGCAGTGGGAACTAGTTCAGAAGCCATTAAGTATCAATATGAGGATCTCCTCAGATGGCTAAATTTGCTATTAACAGCACAACAGAGATTGAGGCAGCCCCAACAGTAATTCTAGATGGTAAGCGGCACCAGAGGTAGCATAACTACCACAGTTGTAGAAATGATGAGCAAGAGATGGGAGGGACAGTAGGGGATGTCATTACAGTAGCTTGATCAGATGTGACTGAAGACATAGTGATATGATCTCTTTGTTTCCATGGATGGTACAAAGACACCTCCAGACAGGTGTCTTTTCACTCCATTTTTGCCTTTCTTTTCTATTCTGCAATGTTAAAGGGAACAGCTGGTAGCCCAGCACTGGAAGCAGTTTAGATTCTGCTGGGACAACCTCTTGATCTGATTTTTTTGTTAATTATCAAAGAGCTAGGAGCTCTTGCTACATCCCTCTTCTCCAGGGAATACTGCAACTCACTTATGTAGCTCACATGAAAGGTAAATTCTTCCAGTGAAGACACCTTGGTTTGTAACTATTAATACAAAGCCATCTGAACAATTACCATTTCAAAGTGTATAACAGTGTGCCATTGAAAATAGCATATATTGAATGTGACAACAGGATGTGACTGGGGTGGTCATGTATGGAAACCCTAGAAATGATCGATAGGTGAAAGGTTCTGACCAGTGTTTGTCACATCATGATGAAATATTTCGCATTTAAATTCTACTGTGTTCGTGTAAGAATCCCTTTTTAAATGATTAGAACTCAGTAATTTTGTATTTAAGAATTTCAAAGGACTGTCTCAGGTGTTACTCAAACCATTAAAGTAGATTTAATCCAGTGTTTAAAACTTCAGGACATGCCTGAAGTATAATGGGAAAAATGTATGGTAACAAAATTTTTAAAGGAAGAATAAATAGGATAATCCAAGCAATTATGAGTTTCATTTATATTTGAAGCAAAATGATGGACCATTTGAGACAAGCCTGAATTAACAATGAATTAAAGGAAAGTAATATATTAATGGCAGTGAATTTGCACAGGTTGGAAATAAATCTTTTCAAACCAGCTCATGTCAGTGCTTTGATGAGAGGACTGATTCGATAAAGTAATAATGTAGAATAATAATGTAACCCATTCAAAGAATTTGACTGTTATACAAGAAACTGAAAAAAAAAAAGCCCCATTGTTTTGCCAATCACATTGAATTATTAAAGAAATGGTTGATGGCTATGCCCCACAACATAACAGCAAATTGGGAATTAATACTAATAAGGTGTTTTTTGACTGGGGTCTCCCTGGGATTGATTTTTGACTCTATGCTAGTAAACATTTTATCAACAAGGTGGAAGAAAACATAAAATCATTACCAGTAAAGCTTGGAGTTGATACAAAAGCTAAAGGAATGATAAATAATGAAGAATACAAGCCAGTGGTACACAGTGCTCTCTGCCTCCAATAAACTAGGGACAAGGATACTATTAGACTCAGATATATGAACAAGTTATTCTGGCATCACACATAACAAGTCAGCTGATTCATGAGAACTATCCATGGGAGTAGTCTACCCTGCAGAAAATCAAGGCTGTTCAAATTAGTTTAGCTCCGTGAAAAGCAGGCTAAGCAAACTCAGCTTATCTTATGTTTAACCCAGATTTATTGTACACAATGGAACAGACAGTAGAGATCAGCTGACATGCAATAATAGGTTTTGTGTCTAAGCCTAGTGTGTATTTTCAGTGTGGTTAATAGCAAGCAATGCATTTAAGAGCAAAACACGTTTGTCACGTTTACAAAGTGGGGAAATACCACAGTAAAAAATATGTATAAAAAAAGATAACATTTGAGAGCTAATCTAGTGGACAAGATAAAAAAAGAAAAAAGTGAGTGTCAATTTAGATTAGGCACATTACATTTTTATGGCAAGACTAATTAACTGTTAGAGCGACAAGATTTATATTGAATTCTCCATTGCTGGAATTTTTTTACCAAACAAGATTGGATTTTGTTTTCTGTAAAATATTTTCTCCAAAGTAGTGGTATTAATTTTAAAGAGGAATTAAAAATCCTGGGTTCTGTTCTATGAAAAAGGCTAAATCGAACAAATGTGGTTATATCTTCTCTCTTCAAAATCTAAGAGTCCTATAAGAGTTCATCAGTGATTTTTCTTTCATGAAGGAGTTGATGAAAATAGGTAGGTAATGAGAAAAGACAAGCATCTGCCTTCTCTGAGAAGTCACAAACATTTCAGTGATGATGCAGAGCAATGTAAAGCTTTATTTGCCATTGCAATTAACTGAAGCTAAAGTAAATGACAGAGAGGACAACTTTCAAATAACTTGTGATTTGATGTCTTGAAAAATTTAGGCTTTATTCTAGGATACTTAATCTCTTGTCTGACCACATGAAAGATAAAATTCCTTCCTTTCTAGAAATTTATTGATAAAAAGGATATAGATCAGAATCCCATCTGAGAAAAAAAAAGAAAAAAAAGAAAAAAAGTTTGTTGTCTTTCCATGTCTTTCTTTTTGTCCTATCAAAATCCAGTTTTATAATATTAAAATATATATAAAAGGAAAAAGAAAAGTGTCTCAACATCATTGTGTAATTATTATTGTTTTGGCTACATATATTGATTTCATGTTACACCAGCTGAAACATTTTGGTTAGACAAAATTGAAGAATTAATCATGTTTACTTTTAGACCTCAAAGTGAAGAAACCTTGGAAAATTCAATTTGAACAGCACCTCTGAAGTTCATACAGATTTACAGATTGCTAAAGTGGTGACTTGTTTTCAGTTGTGTTTCTATCAAATTAGGGAGTGCCTGTAGAAAAAGAGATACATTCCACCTCAATTTTACTATTGAATTTTGATGTTTCTTGTCAGTCTTGTGCACTTCCTATGTAACTGTTGGAGAATGAAGGATATCTCCTGTTCCTGACTTGTAACCATCAAATGAGATGAATCAGCCTTTAAACAGGATTAGTTTTGTTTCCTGAAGAGGAAATTTACAAGATTGAGTAAAGGAAGAGTCTTAGTTTAACTGTCTTGAAAAAAAAAAAATGAAAACCAAAAAAACATACCACAAAAACGCATAAAGCAAACCAAAACCAAACCCACTTAAAGCCACTTAGCTGTCTTTGTTTTGACAGATTGTAATTATTCTGTCTCTTTAACAGTTGAGCCCATGAAAAGTTTGCAAGTCATTTATGCCTCCAGGTCAATGATAGTTGTCTCATGCAATTACATCTAAGGGTCTTTGTTAAAGCAGGAGCTATATAAAAAAATTGTATCATTTTTATATGTGAAAGACAGATGGTGATATGAAAGTAGTTTTGCAGATGGACAGATATATGATCAATTTGCACTTAGTGCAGCATTGAAGCAAACCAGCAGAAGAAAAATTTTGAAGGTATCTTGGAATTTCATGTCAATTTCTATGAGTTTATATTTCCAGTGAAGTTCAGTTGTGTTCCCCTGCATTCTGTGAAAAAATATTTTTTGTTGCAGTACATATATTTTCTAATATCTGTCTTGAGATGTATATTTGTACCTGTTTTTTTTAAATAAATAACCCCCACACTTCTGAATGTTAAAGAATATTTAAAATGGTTCTTATCGCTTAATTTTATTTTTTTTTAACAAAAATAAAATAAAATATTTCTTTGCTAGCACTAACAAAATGCCCTACAGGTCTGTGGCAGCATGTCACAAATCAACTTCCACAGCTAGGAATGGACTTATGGACCTATTAAACTCACCATCTTTGGCTTTGAAGCAACAGTCATCATCATTAGTTGTTATTATTGCACTCCTTGACATTTTCAAGGAAAAAAAAAAAGGCCACAAAGGATTTAGTGAGAGCCATGACTGGTTACCTTAAAACAGAAGGGCTGCTTTCACTTTATTTAATTAAAATGCTTTGTTAAAAACAGCAAAATGAAAGACTGGAAAGTAAATCAAATGCCCACTTTTAATTTCCCTATAAATCCTGGGGAATCCCTCTTTTACAAAAATCCAAACATCTTCAAAGCATTTTTTTCTTTTTTTTTCTTTTTTTCCTATTTGTATAGATAGAGCAAAGAATTAGTCCCTTACTGGGACTCCTAGACTGAACCATGTAAGAGTAGATTACAAAAAATTCAAAACAAAGTTTTTCCACAGTATTGAAATCTTCTTGTTTGACTTCAAAATGTTTTTTTTCCAGGTGTTCAGCACTTCCGAGATATTTTCTGTGGCGGTGCATTGTAATTCCAAAGCTCGGCCAGCCCCGACACCGCTGCAAACCCGTGGTTCTTGGCAGGCGAGAAGCGCAAGCAAGACGATAGCGAGAGGAAGAAAGGAGGGACTCTCCGGAGGCTAGAGTGAACTCGAATTTATTGGGTTCAAGATGAATCCGTCACCTCAAGACCAGGGCCTCAAGAGAGACCCTGAGTCTGAAGGGAGAGAGGGTTTTATGCAGTGGGTGGAAACTCAGGGTGTGTAGGAACAGAACCGATAGAGTACAACTGGGAGTGGCTGCTGACATAACCTGCACTAACATAGAACAATAACAAGGAGGTAGAAGGGGAAGGATTGCAACCCAGCCAGTCACCAAAAGTCTCTCATCAAAGCTTCTGGACCTGGGGGACAGGTCGCGGAGTGACTGGCAGGGAGGGGAAGTCTCTTAGCACCTGATGGACAGGCAAGCAAGGCGGGAAAGGTAAACCAGTCAGGGACTGTATCTGGGGAAGGCTGGGGGAGAGGCTCACAACTTGCAACAACTTAGGGCTAAAATTAGAACTGAAGCCATTTCGTACAAACAATATATTTACAACAACTTATTGCATAAAACACACTACCACAATTTTCCCTAGAAAACTCCAAGTCTTACACATTATACTGGATAAAACCCAAAAAAGCTGTTTCTGTCCTTCAGCATGTGCAATAATAATATTCAGAGACTGAATTTCCTTTAACAATTTACCTTTAGATAATTTGATCCTGGCTAATGTTTTCTGGAAATTATGTAATACTCTTCAAGAAAACTAGAAAATATGAATGAGCTTTTGATGCAAGATGTTTTCTGCATATGTGTTGATACAATCATTATTTTAAATGCTCAGGTTAGTGCACAGCTGGATAAATTTTCATGGTTGTGTCCACACATCAGGGAACATCCACAACACGACCCTCTTTGGGTTTTAATGTGAGTATATATGAAAATTTATCATCTTCAGCTTATTATATTATCAATGGAGAGAGGAAAAATCAGCAGAGAAAGAAAGAGACTTCAGAGACTGAATCTTATCTGTAATGTTTTATTAAAGATATTTTATGAGAATTTGTATTAAATTTCCAGTTAATCATACTTTTAAGATTGAAGTTTATATTGTAGTTTTTACACGTTTCAAAATTTTATGTATAGTTTCTCAAAATGAGAAAGTCTTGTTTGCTGACTTACTACTTGTTTACTTGAAAAAAAAAAAGGAGTAACAGGTTTATTCTTTGTTCTTATTGTCCTAATAACTCACAGATCTTTCAAGGTTTAAAACTGCTGGGTATAAACACTGAAAAACCCCCCACTTTTAAATCACTGATCTGATTTTGTTCATTGATTGATCTCCTCTTACCATAAGAGACAGGAAAGACTCATTAAACCATACAGTTTGTCTCAATACCAAGCCAAGATTGATTGATCCCTACATTGCATTGCTCAGGCATTTTTGTGATGAAGCACACCCAGTTGTGAAACTTGCCATGGCCAGCATATCACAATCATTATGATACATTGCATATGCTCCTGCAATTGTTTATACCAATATGTTTTCATGTAGTAAAAGCAAAACAATCCCAGAGTGCTACCTGAACCTGGCTAGAAATTCCATAGCTCGCTTTCTTCTTTGTGAAAACTGAAGAGTAGGGCAAGTGGGAGCAAGGTGAAACACTACATGCTGATGCCATCTTTCTCTGGAAAAGAAAGATGTCCTGACATGCTCTTGGCTCTTCCATTTTAGCTAGAGTCACAATTACCAGCAATGTGCTAGAACAATGTGTTCTCACCCTGGAAATGTACCAGTCGGAGCTTAAAATATTCAAATTAAATTTTTTGAATCCAAATAAATGACAACAATACTAGTTTTTCAATCATTACTTTGTACTTCATGGAGCTCAAAAAAGCCAGTCATGTTGTATAAAATATCAACTTATAAAAGCAGAGTTTATCATTCCTATTTCTATTATGTCTGTGTTTGTGTAGTTTTCTATGAGCCAGTAGAAATATAATGTTATTTGCATGTTTCTTGCATTCTTTGAAGAAAAGAAAATATAATATTTCCCAATATGGAGATACCAAAAGATTTCCCACCTCCCCAGTCCTGAGGAGTCAAAAGAACTAAATGTGAAGAACTAAATGTGAATTTTTACTTCTTTGTTTCTTGCATATGTATTCACATTGCAGTAATATCAGAAGTCTGCTCCTTGTCAGACCACTTCAGGTTGCAAAGCAGAAATTTTCCTCTGTCCTTCCCAGTCTAAATATGTTTTGCTTCCTTCTTATATCTGTACATGTAAGTACAAGTGGTGAGGCACTTAGTAGGATATCATGTGTCTGGGATGATCCACTGGAATGAAACATGAGCTTTTCTCATTGAACACGCAGACCTCAGTGGGCTGTATTTTGTAATTATGTTGGTGTTTGTTTTTTTTTTTTTTACAGGAAGATTCCATGACAACTATACACTAATAAAGCCATTTTATTGAGGGGAAAGCAATCAAGCAACAAAAATGAGACTCACATGCAATCTTGGACCCACACTCAAATCTGCATATTCATGTTTAAGTGTAAATTTGTGTGGGTGTCTGTGCCCATAGGAAAGATTAGAGATTCAGTCTTGCACCATTCCAGTGGTGTTTCAGTCAAAGTTTCAGTCCTGGCAAGTGCAGAGAAAGTTGTAGAACTACTTGCAACCTCTTCCCTTAACCTGCCAGGTCTAAATTCTTTAACCAGGACGTTAAATTTTGATGTCAGTAACGGAGAGCCCTATTTCTAAAGATTTCTGATGGTGCAGAACTCCTCTTTGTTTGGGGTGACAGTCTCTTAGCAACAGCTATTAGTGAGCATCTGCAGACCCAATCAAATGGTGAACTTGGACAATCTCTTTTGTACATGTCTTGAAGAAAAATCCCTTGCTCAAGAGCATAAAACATATTGACAATTATACACTAGCCCTGAATATAATTTTTCCCTGTGGTTCTACAGGCAGGTTAGCTGCACTAAGCACTCAGCCTGCACACATGGAAAAATCAATTTCATAAGAGATATATCTTCATGTGTCATGATCCAGTGTATGATAGTGGCCTTTTATGTCTATTTAGCTTACAGCAAATTCAAAGCTATCACCTACCTTGGTGATATTAGCAGTCCAATAACTCAACAATTAAACAAATTTCTCTCTCTGTCTCTCTCTCCCTTTTTCTTCGTTGACTGACTGTAATCATCTTCCAGGAATGACCTTGAGAGATTGGATATTATTCTTGGTTTAAGTGCCATTAGCAATAGTTTTTTCAGAAAGCGAGCTACTTAGGTAGTTGGCAAAAAAAGTGCCGATAAAAATCTACTCTTGGCTACTCAGTAAATTGCATTGCACTATCTGCTTGCCAGCTGAGGGTGAAGAACATTGTATATTAAAAGA
Organism: Cyanoderma ruficeps; assembly: GCA_008694505.1. Taxonomy (NCBI): domain Eukaryota; kingdom Metazoa; phylum Chordata; class Aves; order Passeriformes; family Timaliidae; genus Cyanoderma; species Cyanoderma ruficeps. The sequence goes on along the minus strand of VZDJ01000292.1, from coordinate 2,039,732 downwards.
TTTTCATTGTGTAATAATGTGAACACCAGCAGCAGTAATTATAAAATCAATAATTCGTAATAAATATGTCCTCCTTATATAATTACTAAATGATTGCAAAACCAATATTATGCACTAGTTGGAATGGAAAAGGTTGCTGCTAAAGACTTTCTATATTACACATTATTGTTCAACTCTTAACCACCCTTGGTCAAATGAAGCATAACTTCAGTCTCATCAGAATTAAGCTAAATGCTATTTCAGTTTGATCTCCTTAAAAAGTATTTGATTCATGGAAAAACTAATTACCAGATTAAAGTGCAACAAAAAGTGACTTAAATGCAGAGTCTTAAACACCATTTATCGTGAGCTGGGAAACAAAAGGAAGATAGTTTCTCTCCTGTAAGATATTTAGTGTTTAGGTATATTTTATTGTTATTTCTTTTCTTTCTTTCCCTTCTAGATGAGTGTTTTGATTCCCCAGGAACACAAATAAACTTTGAGATATCATTTGTATTTGTCTTCACGTTTTTCACAAGCTTTTATTTTTGCTTCAAGTGATGATTTCGGCAGCTGAGATAAGAAGGAAGCTGGGCCTTTTGTGGGTTTCCCATATTTCAGGATACTTAAATTAAGTAAAGGGGTCAAATGTTTTATTATTTTAGTTGTATAAATTGCTCCTAGAGCTATCAGGAGAGCCTAAAAGCAACATAAGCACAAATGCAAAGGAAACAAGCACAAATGCAAGGGAAACAAGCTTAAATGTACATTCCAAAGCACTTTTGTATGATATAGCTGCCCTATGCATCACAATTCCACCCTAAAGAAATATTTTCTCTGTATATAAAGCCATGAAGTTGAAAGAACAACACCTGCAATGAGAAAAAATATACATGTACGAATGTATAAACAGAATCTCAGAGGATATTGGCAGGTCACTGAACTCCAAAAACTGCCTTGCTTCAATTTTTTAAAAAAACTGCACCTATTATTCTCCTCTTATTTCTGCATTACTGTGTTCATACTTTTCTGACTCTTCAAGAAAATTTAATCTCACTAGCTATGGATCTCTACAGTGTAAAGGTCTGTGTCTGACCTAATCACCCCAGTTCCCATATTGTTGCAGTAATTCAGAAGATGCACTAAGTGATAAAAATAGGTCCTTTTAGTGTGAAGTCTTATCCTAGATATAATATCCAGAAGAGAGCAGATGAATTGAATCCTAGAATTGTTTATTTCTCTTTATAAAGGAGTTTAGTGTGACTAATTCTGGTGTAAATGTGTGCATTCTAAGTGAATCCCACGCCTTAATTCTATTTGAAGCATTTTCTACAATACAGCCATACCTACTTGCATAACAGAATCTATTTTCTTTGTCCTTTTGTGTCCCAGAATGGTTGAGAGTTGAATTTCCCAGTTTCTTTGTCATGATCTACTCCTTTCCATCTCCTCCAAATGGTAACCTCCTATCTTCTGCAAAAATCTTTGCTTGCCTTTACGTGGAAACTCATGATAAATATACTCCTTGGCAAGCAAGCTCCATTTGCAAATAAAAAGCTCACATTGCTTCTGTACCTAGAATAGACAAATACATACAATGGAGGTTATTAAAAGTGAGTAAAAACAGGACAGTATCCAATGATTAAATATATTTATATATTCCTGCTTGAAAGCAAGCCACTAAAAAATGAGGGAGAAGTCTTGCTGCCCCTCTCCTCTCCTCTCCTCTCC
>VZDJ01000292.1:2009507-2037825 GCA_008694505.1 Cyanoderma ruficeps | reverse complement strand
CCCTCTCCCTCTCCCTCTCCCTCTCATTTTTTTTTTATTTTTCTTCCTTTTTTTTTTCATTTTTCTTCCATTTTCCCCTTTTTCCCTCCTCCCTGTTTGACCTCACCTCATCTCACATCTAGCTAGGCTCACAATATCTCATAGCAAGAAAATACCAGGAATGCAATATTAAATAATCACCTGTGTCAGTCAAACAAGAAACTGTTTTTGATGAGACTGTTTTTGCCATAGTACTCTGGTTAGGTATTTTAAAAGTCTGGAAAGTCCTAATGATTATTGTAGTTGACAACCACTCAGCAGGTTTAGTATATTTGGGATTGTGCTAAGCCTGTCAGTCAGAGAAGGTGTTATCATTCCACTTTGCATTAGGGACACGGAGATTTGAAAATATTAGGAAATGTATTCTGACTGGCTAAGTACAGATGCCTAAGTTAAGCATTCTGACCCCTCTGAAGTCCAAGTTTAAGCCATCCATGTGGCTCCAAGTGTATATTACCTGTGTATGGCAGACCCTGGCTTCCTGCATTGTCAGTCAAGTCAAGTAGTCAGGATCAAGTTAGCCATCTGAGCTGTGCCCAGTGTACTTGCATGAGGACAGTAAGGCATGTGTGGTAAATACAGCATTAAATCCAGCTCCTTGGTGCTGCCAGCTTCCATTCTCCAAGAGAGTCAAGGTGAAATAAGGGTTAGGATCTCTATCCTGGTTAATTCATGCCTTGTGGGTTTCATGTATTAACTGATCACTTATTTTTCTCACGGATACTTGAAATATTAAATAATACAGAAAGCAATATTTCTTTTAAGAATTGATCTGACATGAGTCCAGCATTCCAGGGAGAAAGTGGGTGCAAGGGATTTAAAATTGAACTTCCCTGGAATCCACAGAAATTATTAATGCCTAAGTCTCAAGGCCATCTATAACATCAATATAAAGATAGGTCTGTTAAGATTGTTACCTTGCTTCTCTCTCTGGTATAGTTAGATGATTTCCACATTAAAGTTACCCAAAATGACTTCTCATCAATAAAATTCAGCATTCGCATATAATAACACTTTTTCTAAGTTCTTCACAATATGAACACCTTGATGCAGTGTGCCAGAACTGCAATTTTCTGTAGTCAGCATGGAAAATGTTTATGGCACGTGTAGGTCTAGATGAAGAAAAAACGAGGTGGTGTAAAGAAGACAGCTTTTATTGAGACAACAGAAGGATGTTCCTTGTCCTTAATCATGCGTTCTCGTGGTCAGTGGTAAATTTTTGGTAGGATTCAATTTTGCAACTACAGTTCCTAAACTGTTAAGTTACATTTGCACTCATAACTTCTGCAGACCTTTTGTCAGTTAAGGACAGTTGGACAGAACATACACAACTTGGATGAAAGATTTTTTCAGTTGCCTTTCTATATCTAGTGATTTGCACCAAATCTTGTACAGAGAACATTCAGTGGAATATGTCAAGAAAAGCCATCTTGTTTCCCTCAGCTAATTATGACAGGAGATAAAGGCCCCTACGACGTTTCTGTTGCAGGTTACATTGTAAAACTGCAATATGAGGGTGGAAGAGTTATATCTGAGTGAAAACACAGATTGACTAGGTTGGCTAGGTTGCCACATCCATGCAGCACTGAACCAACATGTACATGTGCTTTGTGTTTTATGTATTCAGAATGTGTCTGATTTATCATATGTTCTTTCATATTTTTCTGTAGGATTTCTCCATAATTCAGATCAGGTCTCTATTTGCCCTTACTGATATGCACTTGGGTATTTTGGAACATGTAGAACATCAATAGAATAGAAAAAGATTGTTGAAATTCTGTTCCAGGTGTCACCCAGAAATTAAGATAACATGATCAGAGTTGTTTCTCTGGACAAAAATGATAATATTCTGTGTGGGGAAAAATATAATTTCTTCCTTTCTTTCATTTTTCTTTGTATTGATTATGTTTAAAGAGGAAAGAAATGGCATTTTAACAGCAACAGCGTATTGATATTTACATCAAAGAGAGCAGACACAAAGAAACCATGAAGTTCAGGCTGTAGGATTATAAAATGTGAGGCCATATAATACAGTGGAAAAATATACAGCAAATTGCATTTTATAAGTCATATCTGTAGAAATATGAACACATAAAAACACATACTGCAATAATATTAACGCCAGAAAGGAAAGATGTATCAAATATAAAATATTTCCACTCTTCTTCAGCTCCCAATGCTTAAGGCTAGAAAAGCACTTCCATGATCCCTTCATGAAGAAGACCAGAGAGTTGTAACCTGAGCATATCACCAGGTCTAGCTTTTGAGCAGTGATATCTGTCAGCCATTATTTCAGTTAAGGTGGGTAATGCACCAGGTGTACCAGCAAAGTTGGGTTGCTGTTGCCAGCTGGACCTCAGTAGCAGGCAGCTGCATCTGGAAGCCAGTGCTTTACAAACATGGAAAATGTGGAAATGTGAAAACAAACCTTACAAGCAGTGGAAAATATGTTATATCTGAGAAAGAAGAACATAGCTTCATAGAATAATGGAATCATGGAATAGACTGAATTGGAGAGACATTTGAGGACCATCCAGTCCAACCCCCCTGCAATGAGCAGGAACATCTTCAGTTAAACCGGGTTGGTCAGAGCCCAGTCCAACTTTCCATGAAAGTTTGCAGGCATGGGGCAATCTCAGCCCTCTATTGGGCAACTGTTGTGGACAGTGGGAATGGTCAGTCAGGGACTTGGCAAACCTCTGACAAAGCAATTGGGTTGCCATTGCATGTAGGGGACAGGTACTAACTTCCCATTGGCTTTTAACGAGAGAAAAGCATAAATGTTTAATTTGTGTCCTTAGAAATCACTTAATGGGCCTTTTTAAAAAGCATGGTTTAAATTTAGGTGCTGGGATGTATTAGGGTCTGGCACCATCAGAGACACCTTTCTATGGATATTCTGAAAACAACTCTCTATACCACCTCAATCTCAGTTTAGTAGGGGTTGTCACTGATAAAGATGATGATAGTTAATGATTATGATTAATTAAAAAAAAACCAAAAAACTGTGGCTTTCTCTAGCAGCTAATCCACAATATACCTGCACACAGTATCTAGTAAAAAGACAAAAACAATAAGAGGGTAATAGGGGAGCAAGGACATGTTTTGATAAGGGGGTTAAATGCTGCATTAACTGATCACCTATGTTTGTGTAGTTGCTATTAATGCTGTTATTTGTGTGGTTTAACTACGAAAGACACACAAGACAGAAACACAAGAAACCCCTACCAGCTTTGTCATAACTTAAAAGACAGCACAGCTTAGCAAATGGGAAGCTCAGGCTCTGTCTCTGTGAGGTGAATGTGGTTTCTCCTCAGGAGAAATGGGAAGACAGGTCAGGAGCCAAATGGTGCATGACCCTTGATTCCACTTGACATAAAAGAGGAGAGTTGAACTCCCCTGCAGCTCCCTGTATCCTGTACTATATCTATTCCTTTTTTTGAATAGCAGTCCTAGAGAGATTCTAGCAGAGATGGAGAAAATTTGAATTTTTTCTGATCTTCCCACTACACCAAGCAATTTAATATCTAATGATGAAATAGACTGACCCAGAGCAATGTTTTCAGAAGCATCTAGTCAGCTTAAGAGGAAAAAAAAAAATCTCAAATTGAAATGCAATGCAAAAATCTAGGGGCCTAAGTCCCTTAGGATTTCACTTTTAAAAAATCAGGCTGATTTTAAATTTCTCTGACTCAATGTGTATAATATCACCTTGAAGGTTTTTGTGCTTCTTTTTCTCCAGTCCTTCAACATTTAATTTTTTTAAACATTGTTCTTAAAAAAAAAGAAAGAAAGAAAAAAGATACATTCAATTTTTGTCTAGTGCATCAATGATGGTGGGTTTTTTCTTCTGCTTTTTCTTTTTCTTTCTTTTTTTTCTTTTTTTCCCAGTTAATCCTCATCTTGATAAACTCCTAGGGGCCAGCTCCTGGGAGAGCTTTGTTAAATCAAATTTTATTAAAATTTAGGATATGAAAATCTTGTTTGCATAATAATCTGTATTAAATATTTCTACTTTTTTCTTTGGGGACCTCATTTATAATCACTCTATTTTTTTTCCCCATGTTTACTTTTCAAATATAATGTGAAACAAGTTTTGCAGGGCAACAAAATCTAGCTATGTTGCAGAACTAGACTTTACTTATTATGGATTTTGCTGCAACTTAGTGGGAATTATGTTGGATATTTTATCATTTCACTGAAATGCAGTAAGTTAAGTGATGACAGTCACAAAAATAAGTTTTCCAGAAGAAGATATCTTCGTTCATACAGAAAAAAAAACCTGAGATGTTGATCCAAAAGGTAGATTTTTTCTTTTGAACCAAGACTGAATTATCATTAGAACAATCATTATGGAGATGTACCAGAGATAAACCTGGATTTTTTTTAAACTTTTAAATAAGCTTTCAGTGCCTGTTTTACTCTTGTCAGGAGAAGTCGTATATCTGAAATCTAAGAATCATTGGATTCCTGAAGATGAGACAACAATATGTAATAACAAATCTTGTTCTCTGAGGTTGGAAAAGAGATAAAGGATGCTGTAGAAGTAATTAAACACAACACACTCATAATCCAGAATCAATAACATGTGATTTATTTTCCTATCATACTTCATAAATTAGTAATAGGCAACACAAGTGTCTGGATCAATCTACTCTCATTTTAATTTCCTAAAAGTTTGGTCTCTAATCAAAAACACATCTCCAGTCTCTCCCATTAGTCACTGGAAGAATACTCAGCTGCTGCTTTTGCACTTACTTTAGCTTTGAACTTAATTTGAAATATGATTTTAACACTTTTGAGCAGGGTGCAGACCAAGTGATGCCCAGAGGTCTCGTCCAGCCTCAGCCAGTCTGTGAGTTGTGGACAATTGAACCCTGATACTAAACACAAAAGCATCTGGAGAACTTTTGAATTTTGGTACTTGTGTGAACTGTGGGCCTAGGCTTCTCTTATAGCCTCTTAAAATCTGGCTAACACAGTGAATGGAAACTGGAGAAGCACTTGGCCACAGGTACATTTCAGATTGGAGGTGATTTGTGCAAGGCTTCCATGGAAGTTCTTGCAGTTTTCTGTTCAAATCCAGGTGATGGTACTTCTGAGCTACATTCCATAATTAACTTTTTAGAGGGGATTGTATTTTCCATTTTGCCCCATGTTAAGCACCCAAAATATAATTATCACAATGAAATGTAGACTTTTGGAAACCTCTCAATTTCTCCTCAAAATTCAAGAGAAGGAAACCTTGTCTTCTTTATTTTAAGAACTCATTGGACTCATTAATCTTGATTTTTTTCTCTTTGTTTTTAATCGTTAAAGAAAAATTGTCATTGTTATATACATCATATTCTAATTATATTATTTTAGTGCAAGTGAAAAACAATGTTGTTCTGAATACAACAGTTTAATTTGAGTAATTAAGGAAAATCAGAGATGACCAGAACAGCTTCTCTTCACACCATTTCCAAGAGATGAAGAAAAAAATTATTTCTTAGGGAAATATAACCTTGTCACTCTGTCTATTCAAAGGTAGGAGACAATTTAACACTCCAAGTTGCCATTCACTCAAAGTATCCCTCTGACAAGTTTCCTTGCTATTAAATTAATTTTCTTTTGCCACTAGGATTAGGAATATGATTCCCTAGAGTAGCAGTTAGAACTCTTACCTGAGTAAGGTCAGTTTTTCAATGTTTCTTCATAGGTGTTTAATAAATTTTATCCAATTACTGTTTAATTTAAAGTCAATGGGATTTAGTATTTTGATTTCATTACTAGAGAAACTGTCCTTATGAGAAAAGTCCTTTCTCATTTACTTAAAACTAATAGCACTAGTAATTAAGTGCTAAATTTAGCACTTAAGTGTTAAATCTAGCCCCAGAAAAGAAGGTTTGGGCCATGATTTAATCAACTGTCACTTTACTTATGAAAAGATCTGATGTTAAAATAGGACTAGAGTTCAATAAATGCAGTGAGGGCATGTTTGGTATGAAACACATACCAGTGAAGTCCAGTTCAAATGTTTATATGGGACCTTACTTTCTCTCTAATAACAAAAAAATATTTCTATTTGAAATTAAAATGCAAAAATATTTTTTTAAAAATTTAGAATTGTTACAGAAGCATTAAAAACAAGAATTGTATTACTCTCTTGTTGTTATGCACACTTTGAATTTTACACACAAGAAGGGAAATGGCAAGCAGAAACATTTTTTTAGGTGTGAAGCCTTACAATGACTGCTAAATTTCCTTTGTTTGCTTCAGCATATTTTTATATCTTGCTGTTAATTATATATAACAAATGTCTGATATTTGTGTTTCTGCTGAATAACCTTGGACATTTTTCATGAGTAAGCGGTCATAAGATATGCATGCAGCCACTTCTTTTAGTTCTTTCATTCTCTTGTGATTTTAAGTTGAGTGTATGTGAGAGAGTGGCAGTTTATATTGACTGAGACAAGTATAACAACCTCCAGTGGCTCAGCTGCCATCACAGTAATTCTACATCTTGTCCAATTTGTGAAGAAATGTAACTCCATGCTTTTGAAGTTTTGATATGATGGAAACAGAAAGGAGGGACCATCTGAAAGATCTGGTTAAGGTAATGCAGTGGTGCATACGTTGCAGTATACAAGTTTGCTGCTACCCATCCTTCCCATTGCTTGAGGGAATCTGTGGCAAATTCAGGGAAGATAACGTGATGGTTGGTGTGACACAGAGTAATGGTCTAGATCTGAGACAATGATCAGAAAGATGGGGATCTTGTCAATGGATCATAGTGCTCCTGCAAGTTTTCTTCTTTAGCTGACTTTAGATCTTTGAAAAATTTGCATTGCTTCTATAAAATACAAACATACTGCATGAATCTATACTGAGAGGTTCCTACTCCCTTTAAGCATGATGTTTTTACAAAACAAAACAAAATTAAATAAAAAAGCAAGAATTTCCAGCCAAAAATCTAATGAGTACCAGTGTAAATCTAAGAAGAATTAAATTACTTCCCAGCAAAACATCTCACCTCACTTTTTTTGAACTGCTGTGACCCACACAGGCATGGAAAAATTCATGAGTCCAATTGTTCTCTGCCTTTTATAGTTTGCAATTTACCTCTTCTCTGGAAGTCACCTGCCTAAAGCATAATTTTCATGTATACTGTACTCATTTTACTCATATACTGCTATATGGACAGTGTGAAATATGTTTTCTTCTTAAAAGATTTGGCAACATTAAACACATACAGAACTATCAAAATAAACTGAGTAAGAATGATCAATAAAGTAGTCAGAGAAATAGTGAATAATCATATCTACTTTTTCAGGGATTTTTTTTATGACATGTATTTAGTATTATATTCGCTAGACATGCTACCTCACAAGCTCTTATCCTTCTCTGTGAGGCTTAAGACAAGTACTCCTATCTCAAGGAATTAATGTGGATTATGATTGGGTTTTACTGCTCAACATTTAAGGTTGCAGTTATCAACAGCTTTCCTCACTGTTTGTGCTCTGACTTACTGGCTTTCCTTAGTGGTGTGATATTTAGATCTGTGTTTTACTGGCAAAGAAAGGCAATGCAAAGGGGCAGATGAACAGAATTTTGACTTTATAGGCATGCAGGAGTGTGTCTGTACACACGCATGCATGACACCCTAATGTGCATCTCTATGGATTTACTGCATGTCTGTGCTAATAGTGGGTTTATGGCAATACCAACAGGACCTTTCTCCCCATCTCAGCCATGTTCTTTAAGAGTAATACAGGAAGACTGTTTCTAATCATGGAAATAACTAATCATTTTATACTTATTCCCTCTTCACACTGTCAGCTCTGGTGTGACTATACACCCCGAAGAAAGTGGACCCAGACTATTCATTTACTCAGGTAAAAAAAAAAAAAAAAANAAAAAAAAAAAAAAAAGAGCTTTCCTTTTAAATATTTAGAGTCGTCTGGCAGACACAAAGACCAGTAAGGAAAACATCTCTGCAGATTTAGATGTCTTTAAGGGTTATAAATATGATTTGAAGTTTGGCTAAAATTAGGCCTCTCTCTTTTAGGGTTTCTAATACTTATTTGTTGGTATCTAAATGAAGTATATATTTTCAGACAACTTTTCTTCTCTATTGAGTATGCACATGATGTTTATTACAGCTGGAGACTCAGGGTTTGGACACAGTGATAACATGAGATGCAAAACTTATTCCAGCCATCTTATGTGTCAAATAAAAAGCCTTAATGTGAAATTCAAGCTTCTGAACAGAACACACAGCATTTAGACATTTCTTTTATTGGGTCTGGGTTTTTAAATTCTGGGATCTTTTGGATACCAGCACACAAAACAGTACTGCAGGATAACATAGAATGTGGACAAAGAGCATATATGTTATATTATAGACACTGTTGGAATATAAACTCTGCCTTTACAGGATGTGAAAGGTAGTTTGTCTCCACTGAGTAACCTAACTATCATGTTTCAGTGTTCCTTTTGCCTCTTTGCTCTAAAACTGTAAGTTCATACTCCACCACCAAAATTCGGATTATTAAATAATATAGCAGAGTGAAAATCATTGTTCTCTACCTTTTGCCTCCAATTGGGATGGCATACATCATGTTGTTTGGCATATGCTTGATTGAGAAATATTTCTCCGTTGCAGTGTGGAACATATCTGCCACATCTTTGCAAAGTGTTCAAACTACTATGATAATTTAAAGAAGAGATGACAACCATTAATCTACTTGAAAAGAGAGGTGGAAACCACTGCAGTGCACAGATAGTCCTATTATTATAAATGCTTATTAGGCCTTTTTAAGGTTGTCTTCTAGAATTAGATCCCTCAGGAGACCTGAGCAGAAGAAAGCCTAGTTGCTGCATTGTAGTCAATATTAGGTGTGAGTTAGGCTGCTCATCCCTGCCAAGCCTTAATACAGTTATAGGTGCCTGGGGAACTTTAAACTAAAGAAGTCAGGTGGCAAAGGATTTTAAGCTCCTTGGACATTAGGGGTCAGCTAAGGATGACAGTTTAAGTGCTTACTGTACATTTTGTGTAAGTCCTAGATTAGATACTCGAGCCCTTATATCCCATTGGGTCCTAAGACTTTGATGCATTGCTCTAAGCTGAGGCATTTAGCTGACATGCTTAGTCACTTAAGCTTCTGATAGAGGGAGAGTAAGGCCACCTGTAATCTGAATCACTTTTTTGAGTTCTCCATCTTTGTCAATTGACTGCAGGAGAAACACAGAGAAAACAAGTTTTCAGATGTGAGTGTTCTTCAGGTATGACTTTAATACTTAAAGTTGGGTTAAGCATGCCAAAGCATCATCAGTCAGCACTGAAAGTCACTGAGGAACTTTGTGATAAGCAGGAATTCACAGGCGGCTCACAGAGTCAAAAATCCAGTGTTTTAACCTTCCTCTGTGCCCACACACTGACTTTGTTAGTATCTCCCTACCTCAATTCACGTGCCTACATGGCTCTGCTGATTCAACAGGAATATTTGGAGTCTTTGTTAGAGCAAAACTGGCACAGTTCTTGGATGAAAGTTAGGACAGCACATGAATGAAGAGTGACAAAACATATTCCACATGCATGCAAAATTGTTGCTCAGAGTACAGTTTTTATCACTTGATCTGAGTTGTCAGTGCAGCAGAAAAAGATTTTCTTTCATTTAAAAGTTACAAAGTGTTGCTATCTATTTGATCTGAAAGTCAGCAGTTGCTGCCAGACCACTGCATTTGTAGCAGCAGCATCTCAGAATGTTCAGTTTACTGAAATCTAGGCTGGCATTTTGCACTGTTAAGACTACATAAAAAGCTTTAGTAAATTGCCAAGACCCATTTCCCCTATTCTCCCACTTAAATAGTTACCTGGGCTTATATCACTGCTAATGTGAAACACTTGCTCACAGCAGCAAGTGGCAATTCTGGGTACATCAAACCCCAGGTGAGGAGTAATTATGATTCAATGTCAAGATTAATGTTGTCAAAATCTTAAAATATGGCTGACATGACAAAGCCCCCCTGCTGTCTGAGGATAGCCCAGACACAAATGCATTAGAACAACTCCAGCTTTTCCCTTAGCACTCCTAGTGCTGGGCAAATCTCTAGCTGGTTCTCAAAAAATTATGAAAAAAAAGCACTGGGAAAAAAAAAAAAGGAAAGAAAAAAAAGACAGATGGGATGAAAATATAATAGAATCACCTATTCCATGTACAAACTGCTATGTGGGGGAAGAGGGAGAGGAGTGTTGAAAGATAAAACAAATAACTTCAGTTTAGTTTAAAATTGCCCATAGTTAGAAATGTTTGTGACTTCAATGGGAAATATATTCCAGAGAGTTCTGAAAGCTCTTTGATGAATATGTGGAATTGTCTCCTTGTCTTCTCATTACCACATAAAATAAAATAAAATAAAATAAAATAAAATAAAATAAAATAAAATAAAATAAAATAAAATAAAATAAAATAGGAAAAAAGGGAAAATAAGATCTGACAATTCATGTGGTCATCTTTAGCTTCTGTTGTTTTCCATTAGCAACAGGAACATACTCTTTTAGTGAAACACAAGACGTGGTTTCCAGAGCTACTGTTGAGTTTTGCAGCATGCTAGGACCTGATTCACTGGTTCCAAGAGCAGATCAGAAAGGTGGTTAGAGAGAGTTTTCAGTACTTTATTTGTCCCAATTATCTGTTCCTGCCTATTAGAGTGAATGAAACATCATGGCATTGTTTATCACAGGCTTTGCGTTCACTAATAACACTGTTGTTTATTACTTGGAACATGCTGCATGCAGTCAATGTGGGTTGCTTCCTGCTAATCCCCACAAGCTTTCAGACCCATTTCTTTTTTCTTTCACAATAAAACTGCACAAATCTGAATCAATGGGGCTTTCTACCACAGTTTTTCATTTGAAACTTGCCTGCTATCATATGGATGAAGGTTTCTGGCCTTATTTCAGAGCTGCCCATATTTATAATCCAAACAAATCAAAATCGAGCACCACATACATCCAGCTATTTTGAAAATGGATGTTAATTCAATGAATCATAATTGGCAGTGCCTGAAAAGTTCCACTTACATGAACAGTGCCTGTGACTCTGAGTCTATCTTTGGTCTTTCTAGTCCTTTGTAGTTCCATCAAATTCAGGAAAACACATAAGAAACAGGACAAGGTCCAGTGCAGATCCAGCTCAATAATCCTTTGGGAGACTAGGCAGGCTTTCCTGAATGTAGAAGCAGGTCCAAAGGAGTCAAAGTTTACCAGAATGGGTCCTCACTAAATTAAGATCTCATATTGGACATAAGTCGTGACAGCAACAAGCAGAACTGATGCCTTGGGAAGGCTGACCTGGAAAAGAGGCTAGACAGAGCTAAGAGAATAAAGTAGATATTTATTGAAAGGCCTTTAAGGCACACCTTGGGCAGTACAAGAGCCTGGCCAGGGCTACACCCAAGGTGGAGCCAAAATGGTCACAAAATGAACAACCAGTCACGAGGTCTCACACTTTTATAAGTTTTGATCCATTTACATGTTGGGTTTTAATTGTCCAATTACAGCTTCAGGTTGTGAACTCCCACTCTTCTTGTTTTCTCTCCTCAGTCCACAGTTGTTTATGTTTTAGAACCTGAAAACTTGTAATGTTTGTCCTTGGTCTCAAGCTGGAAAAGAATTTGTTTTGCCTACCTACACTGTGAAGAGAGCTTACTAAGACTTAATATGAGGCTCAGAACTACACACCTAAGCAGCACAGAATCTGAAAAACATGAAAGCTAAAACTTAAGGCATCAGAACCATCTTGCCTCTTGCATCATACACTATTCAGAGATTTTCACAGATTTCATAGCATGGACATCTGAATATGACTGTTCTGCAAAAGTCATTGGATATAGCACCATCCTGGCAGTGCAGCAAAAACTGCTGGCAGGTGTGGGCTCTGCCACAATGAGCCCTCTCACACAACAGATTAACCACAATGTGATTGTCTATCTCCTTTTCACATAATGTGATGAGCAGCCACTTAATCAAGAGGACAGCCACAATATATCCCAAGATTCTTTTGGGACTTTACTGAGATGAATGAGGACATTTTCCCCTAAGGTGAAAATTGTAGGAAAAAATGTGTGAAACAATATATATAATAAAAGATAGTTTTGTGCAGGATGGGGGATATGGTTGTTGTTACTGTTGTTTTGTAATGTGGAAACATTTCATTTCCATGGAGTCAAATACTTTTGCTTCAGCTTGATAAATAATTTTATTTCTACTTTCCAGTGTATTTTATTTTCCCCACTGAGATTATCTTTATATGCGTATCCACATACAGTTATATTTACTCACTTAATGTTACAAAATAAAATCTGTATCATGTGGGATTACCATTAATATTTTAGAAGAAACAAAAGATCAACATTAGAAATACATATTTATTTGTTTCACTTTATTAAAGTATTTCTTCCTTTATAAAAAGATAATGTTTCAGCATTATTTCAGTAAAATAGGAAGGCCAGAAAGACTTGCTTTAATGAGTCACAATTTAGTCTGAGTAAAAACTTAATCTATATGCAATCAATTACAAAGAGAAGTTTCTATATTAAAAAATGGACATTTTACAACAAAAAATATTTAGTACAGGGTGTAAAACTTTCTGTAGTTGTGAATATGTTCCATAAGGTGATACTATTTGGGGGATATTTTTCTTAGAATTAGACATATATTTTTGTGTTTTATTGACAATGACAAATACTTTCTTTGTGAGTTTGGATGTGAACCTACTAAAGCAATGTCCACAAAACTGTCAGACATATAACATAACTGGGCTCTAATCTGTGACTAGGAGTCCTACAAAACATTGCAATGTGAATAATAGAGCCAAGTGACAAATGCCCCCTTCATGCTCTAGAACTGTGGACTGAGCTCTCTCAGTGTGTTTTACAGCTGGATGTCAAACTGGGCCATTACAGTAAAAGATCACACCACATACTTCTCTAAGAAGTGACTTGGTTTGCTAGACCAGTTGACAGTAATCACCACTAGTCTCTGAACAGGAAGAGGTCTAGAGATAAAAGGCAAAGAATGTGCCTGCATTAAAATAAGATGTAGCAAATACATGCTGCCTTTATTTTAATTAGTGGCTTTGCAGCAGTACAAGTTTCAGACAGGACTGTGAACGCCAATCAAGGCCCCTTGACCTTGATATCAGTATTGAGATTGATAGTTCTTGCTAAAGTCTGTCACAGCATCTTCATTGACATTCCTACCCATCCTAGAAACATTGAAGGTATCAGGATTTTCTAGTCTCATGGCTGGAATAAACCTCGTGAGGTCAGCCTGTCAATAGCAGGGCTAATCCTGGTGTTAGATGAGGTTGCAGGGGACTCATACTTCACAGTCACATCTCCAGATACAGAAGCAAAGCAGAGTAATTATGTATTAAAACTGGTACAGTCACTAGCAATCATTTGTTTTGTTGTTATTTTTAATCATGTACTTCCCTGTTCTCCTTTGGAGATGCGCTTCTGTCATAGACTGACATTAGAGAAAGAGAGAGAATATGCCTGACCAAAGTGGAGGAAAATAAAATCAGTGAAATGATTGGATATCTCTACAGATTTTTAGCTATTGCTCTTAGTTTCCCCACTTACAGAATATATATTGGATTTTTTTGTCATGTTTTCTAAAGGGGTCTTGGTGGTCCTTATGCCAAGTTCAGTTCTCTGAAGGAGACATTCAGCACAGTTTCTATTTTCTCAAGGCATTTACTTTACCTTATATTAAAGAATACTTTAACAAGGATCATGCATGTTCTACTAGCAGTAACACTGGAAATGTTTCCCATTTTTCCACAGCTATTTTTAATTTTATTACACGGGTAACTTGAACACTTGTACCTTTCTGTAAAATAAAAAGATGTTTTTACCCATCTGATAAACCAAATGATTGATAGGGGGGAAAAAATACATTACCCCTACTCAGTGCCCCTTTTCGTGTGTGTACATGTCACTTCTGTCACATCCTTCCTTTCCTGCTCCTCTATGTTATCTCTCTTCAGTTCCACGGAATAAAAAAACAAACCAAAACAAAAGAGCAACCCTCCCTTCTATTTCTTATACTTGAATATCACCATTGAAGCAAGTGCTGAACTACCATTTTGTTATTGTTCTGACAATAGTCAACAATGACAGGTCAAAGGCAAAATTCAGGAAAAGAGAATATGTTATTTTTTTATGCCTCCCCTCCCCCCCAAAATGTTCTTGAATTACTTTTTGTGCTACTTGGCCAATAATGATAGCCAACACAGAACAGATCTTTATCTGAGAAAATACCACAGAATAGGCATTTTCTGCTGGATAAAGTTTTGTTGCAGGTTTTTATAGCAACTGTTAGAGACAAAGCTGAGCAGAACATATTGGTTTTGTTTCTGCACTAGAAGCTTGAACTAATCCAGCTGCCTGCCGCAAGTACTCTGGTCCTGGTATCTCACACTGTTAAGTCCTGAAGACTTGGAATTCCCTCTAGCCAAGATGTGGAATCATGGGAATGTGACAGGTGGAGCTGATCCTTCTGAAGGTTCTGAGCTGTCTTTTGGAGTTTGAGTATGTGAATTTAAGGATTACTGTTGCTCTTTGCCTTATAGATATGTGACCTTAAAAAATTATTTTTCTCTGTCTATTAAACCCTGCCTCCAAAAAGATAGGGACCAATTCCTATTTTCTTTCTACTCTTTAGGGCAGTGCCTTATTCCTTTTCAATCTGAAACGTTGGTAAACGAGACCTTCTCAGTGGACACTTAGGAACCCCAATTTTCCCTCTGCTAATGATACAATTCTTAACAGGTCTAGCTGGACCACTTTGGAAAATATCTGAAGGGAAACACTCTATGGCTGGGATTCAAAGGAAATAACCAGCGTTAGGAAATGTTTTTTCCTATTAAATATGCCAAGGTAAGTAAACAGATTTGAATGGAGGTGTTTGTAGCACGTATACTCAGTGCTCTAGGCTGATTGTTTTCATGGCCTAAATTCCACTCTCGGTGCAGCTCAGACAACTTTACAGGCTTTGTATCTTAATTAAATCTTTCTAATGATTCAGAGCAATTTTTTAACTCTCACTTTACATTTGTTCACTTGCTAACACGTGCTGTATATATGGCTTTAGATCCTAGAATCACATTATGGGTAAAGAATGGTTTGGAACTCTAAAACTCAATTTAACTACCATTCTAAGCATTTATTTATTTATTTCCAAATAAAACATATTGGCTGATACTTTATTGTAAACCGAGCCATTCAATTCAGAAGCCCTGCTGAAAATAAAATAATCTTGATAACAAAGCTTATTTACGAAGTTACAATAAAATACTGAGTGGTTTTTACTTTTACTAATGTAACTTCATCTATCTGCATAGTAATTCTCAACAATGCTAAGTTCTATTGCCCATTTGTAAGTCGATACTGTTACATAGTACAAACAGATGTTAAATTAGTTTATAAAAACACCTAGGAACAACTGTAGCAGCAGATTGCTTGTAAGTAATAGGCAAGATTATAAAATTCAGATTACAGCAAAATGCAATATCTTCATGTGCTAGCACAAATTAAAAAATATATATACCATGGACAAAGTGCGAAATGGATCAAATTAAGATAATGCCAAAATAAATGGACTCAATATTATGTTAATATTAAAGAACTTTGCTAGTACTGTGATCCTGCCAAGGAATTTTAATGTGTCTTCTATCCCTACTAGTGACGTTACCAGCAAACTAATAGTCTGAAGGTCTTACCAGTATTTTTAAATACAAAAAAATATTTGCAGCATATTAAAAAAAAATAAAAAGAAACAAAGCTATACAATGAAAAGATGGAATATCTGTTGTCACAAGTAGAGCAAAGCCTGAATCCACATTTCTCGTGTAAAAAGTTTGCAAATATGAGACTATTTTATTCAGTAAAGTCGAGGAATTACATTATAATAGAAACACCAACATAACCCTAACTATAACAGCACAAATGTCACTTCTATAATGAGGCAGAATTGTCTGCTGCTTTTCTAATCTCTAGAGACATGATTCTACAACAAAATAAAATTAAAAAAAAGTAAACCTAGAAAATATACAAGAAACAGGCTGGTGGAGGTATTCTTTCCCCCCTCCCTCTTTCTAAAGGACATGTTGCCAATCCAAACTAGGTTAAATAAGATTTAAAATTTGTTCAGTCTCTATTAGCAGCCTAGTACAAAGAGATATTCATGGAGAGAAATGTGATTGACTAGCTGAAAAATATTACAAATTGTGAAAGAAGAATGGACCATTGGACTAGTGCTGGGTGTGTTTGACTGTTGTCAGTTTGACTATTGTCCAAGGGAAAATTTTGGAGGGGAGCAGGGGACAATTAGACTTATTTGTGCTGGTATTGAAGTACACATAGAGTTGATTTTAAACCAGCTTTTTAATTCAATCTCAGAGAAGTGTTTATTTCAGCCCCTGTAAAAGGACCAGCCCTGTTGAGTCTATGAGTCTTTTATGCATTGTGACTAGCATTACAATGACTGACGCAACACAGTAAGTAAAAAAATAAAGTTCACTTTCTCCCTCGGTCCCCCACCTCCCTCTCCAGCAGATCAATATGCTTGAAGAAAATGTCACAGACTCCATTGAAGGTAATAGGTTTAGATCACCATTACATTTTCTATTCAATGAACTGAGTCTGGTCCATTTCAGTTGGAAAATTCACCTGTTTGAAAAGATTCATTTTCTTCAATGCAGTGGATTATAACAGAGGAGCAGTGATGTCTGCAGTAGATAGATATAAAAATATGTGTATGTATATATATACACGTACACATAGACACATGCATGCATACGTATACATATATATATCATTGATGTGCATATATATATGCATATATGTATGTACACACATATGTATATATATCTGTAGTTCGTCTGCTCTTCTATATATAAGGAATAGTGAAACAAGGAGAATAAGAAAGAAGGGGTACAAAGGAAGGCTTAGACAACTTCAATTAAAATACTTTATTGAAAAGTAAAACAAACCAAGCTGTTCTGTCTTCCTCATTTTTTCTTCTACCTTAAAAGGTGGTGTTCCAGACTCATAACCAGTGCTCTGAAACCAAAATATTGAATAATTTACCTAGAATTTAAATAGTGAGGTCTAGACCTTTTTTTTTTTTTAATGGTAACGTTGTTTCTTGTATAGGGTAAGACTCTTCAATAGAGATTATCCAACCTCTGCTGTGCATGCAGTGCAAAAAGCAGTTACAGACCAACTTGATATAATATATAAGAAAAAAAAAATGTGTCAAAGAAAAAGTACAATAAACAGATTTTGGATTTATTTTCTAAATTTTGAGACCTTACTCAATCACACTCTTTAGCCTCCTGCGTAACACAACCAGTTGTGTTTTTAAACCCTTTGTATATGTTTTCATATTTTCCAAGGAAGTTTGTACTTCTGATTGGAGATACTTGTGACAGAGGATCTAGAATTCTTATGAAGCTTTTCCAGTCTTTCTCAACTGCTGAAAATCCAAGATTTACTGTTGGAGTTTGTATGATTCCTAGACTTTTTCAGGGTTTTCACTGCTGGATGAAAGTGCACCTTGCTAGCTAATTTTTTCCCTGAGAGGGTATGTGCAACTTGCAATGAAATTATCCAAATCACTAGTCTGTTTTTGTACTTCCACTTTACAGACCTGCCCTTTAACTCCAGAGCTTTAGCACACAGACATCACCTCAGAGCACCCTTCAGAGTATAAGGAATTAGATACCTTCATTGTAATAAAGAAATGTTTTAAAATAAGCAATGCAAGGTGCAATTAATCTCTTCATGTTGTTCTATGAAGCAAAAGACTAAATTCTCCTCAAGAAGTTTCTTTCCCTCCGTTAACTAAAAGGAGGCCCAAGCTGATATTGACACATAGGCTGCAGAAAACTCCAAACCAGTGCTCATGGGTCACAGCATATTCTGTCAACTGCTGGAAGAAATGGTCAACACAATTCTCCTTTCACTATAATTTTCTTTTTTTCCCGCAAAGACAAAAATATGTTTTTATTCTTTTGTTTTGTCACAAATATGGAATCCCACAAACATAAACTTCATTGTCAAAATATTACTATTTTTAGAGATTTTTGCAAAAAAAAAAAAAAGCCCAGCCCTTTTATTTCAAGGCATGATTTGTTCCTCTGAAATGCTTGTATTTTGATTTTTTAAAAATATTTTCAAGAGATTTTTGATTTTTTTATTTCATTTTTATGTTTCAGAAAGGGGCCAGCTACCTTTTAGGAGACAAAGAAGATTGTGTGGGTTTTCTTTAATATACCTTTCTCAAGCTGGTTTTTTTTTCTTTTTTTTTTTTGTAAGTCCACATCAAAGGCTCATCAAGCATCCTTCTCCATCCATAATTATCTTAGATGCTCGCTTCTTAATTTTAGCTCATTTCACATTATATTTTACAATTTCCATCAGTCTTTCTTCCTGCTTCGCTTATTTCTAACCATGTTAGAAAAATGACTTTTAGCTGTTTGGTGACCCAGAAAGAGTCCAGTAGCAGAAATGGAATATGATTCTATCATAAAATGCATTTTCATAATGCATATATGCAAGAAACTTGAATTAACATTAAAGTAACATACTCAGTTTTATGATGTCTCCTAATCTGAAGTGTTTATATTTTGGTATTCTTTTAATGCATTACTACTGGATATAAAAAAATATTGGAACACATGCAGGAATATGTGAGTACAGAAACATCAGTCTTTGAAATCAACATTAATAATAATTTCATGAGACCATAGAAAAAGCTATTGCTAGTCCTAAAAAGTACAGAGAGTCAAGTGTTTTTTGGTGAGGAGTTCCATGTCAGCTGTGATTTTTTTTTTCTTTTTTTTCTTTCCTTTCTTTTTCTTTAGCCATTGCAGGGAAGGTCAAGGCAGGAATTTTTCAAATTTTATGGTTCAGAGAAAATAATGAAAAATTGAAAAAAAAACCAAAACAACCCAAGAAATTAAAACCTGAATGAAAAGAACTATTTAAAATCTGCATTGATTTCTGAGTTGAACTCATCGCTGTGCCTTATGGTGCATGACTATAAATTACTAGTACTGGTTAAGTTCTCTCTGTCAATAGCATATCTACATTATGGCAACTAGGAAACAGAAATACTTTTAATTACAGCTTGACTGTGTGCTCTCTTTGCAGGCTGAGGATCAGTAAAAGTTCCACAACAGATGCTTTGGGCACACATAAGAAATACCTGCAATCATTTAGCATTGCAAAGAGAATTCTGATGCTAATGAGGGCTAAAAATTGGATTCACGAGTTTACAGAGTACACCAAACTGAACAAAATTGTCAGCATAACATTTAAATTACTTTTTTGATAAGCTTGGCTATTTACAAATCATCAGACAATTACATCTTCCAAAAACTATTTAACATCAATTCACTCTGCCTTTTCAACACTGCACTTGATTAATTCCAAATAAATTGAAAGAAATTACCTTGCAGATTGCAAGAAACTGACCAAAAACAATTGCTACAGTTTTAAATTGCGTATCGTTAAACTAACTCCGCATAATAGTTTTCATTTGCATTATCTTCTCTGCTCCAAACATTAACTATTTCACAGAAAGGCAGAAATATTTGGATTTGATTAACCTGATACACTGAAAGGACTGTGTTTACCCTCAAATTATCCAGCAATTATCCATTAATTTTGACAATTAAACAACCCCCTTGAATAATAATGAAAGTATTGGAAAACTGCATTTCATCTTTTCCTTTCTCCTATTTATATTACCACTACTTATGCAAACCCACAAGATGACTATAAGAATATATCTCTCATCCTGGAAATGAACATCACATATGCAGGGTATGTTTTTTACCCTAAAAAAGGGACCCCAAAATCTCTTAAACGTGGGAATGTCAACTTCAAGAATAGGTAGTTTCTGTAGAGGCAGCAAATAATAAATATCTGCCAATATCTCAAAAGATAGACACTGGCCCAGATTCTGTGAATGTGCTTTATTTTTTTCAGCAAACTGTCCACTGGCCAAAATATGGGCAAGAAAGCCTTCTGGAGATGAGGGGCAAGGTTGAACTCACAAGTTAAAACATTCCAGACCTAGGATTTTACATGTGAGTGTTTTCCATAAGCAGTCTCAGGCGAGCTCAGCTCAGTTGCCCACAGGTGGGTGTCTGGCCTTGCAAAGAACATCCCAGATAGCACAGGCTGCCCAGGCAGCTGACAGATGTTCTGTAGCTCCTGTGACACATCTACAACACCAGGACTGTGATTTCCTGGACTGCCAGCTGAGGACAGGCAGAACACCCCATCACATCTGAAGTGGTACAAAACATCTGTCTGTGCACATCTGCATCAGTCCTGACAGAGTTAATTAAAGCAGGAAAGCTTTTCTGCTTGCTGAACTTTAGGGTGAACTGAATACTATGAGTTTGGACACCCCAGTGGATCTTGCCTTGCTTCTAGTAGGCTTTCTAGAAGGTTATAGATTTCCTGCATCAGGTTTTTAAGGATCATTTGCTTGTCTTCCTTGACAGCAGCCCCCATTTCTATGGTCTTGGATGAATCCTTACAATTTAGCATTGCAAAGGGGTTTTGTACTTTGCAATTGCTGCAGTTGAACAACAGTGGTTGCTTCAGTTTAGCTTTACATTAAAGATATAATTTAGAGTTAGTAAAGACATAATAATAGTCTGTACTTTAAATTAAAAAAAAAAAAAGAAAAGGAAAAAATATCCAGTGCAGACATTTTCGGGTTTAGTGCAAATGTAATTAGTTTGATTTACTATAGCTATGGGCCACCAACTCCACCTAAGCTTCCAATGAATTGCTAAAAAGGAGAGGCAGAGAGCCAGAGGCAGTCAGGGGAGTAAGGAAGTATGTGGTAACAGCTCTGACACCCTTACTCAAACATTGCAGCACCCTCAAGTAGGGTATTCATAAAAAGAGCTCAGAGGGGTTTAGTGCTTGGTTTTGTTTTGTTTTTTTTTCTCCTTATATGAGTGCTTAAAGCTCCACAAATTTTCTATACCCATCTGGCATGGAAAAGTTTTGGCAAGAGAGGGACTATAAGGGTGGCTTCTCTGAGCAGCTGTTGGAAACTCCCCATGTCTGGAAGAGCCAGTGGCAGCTGCATCCAGGATGGGCCCTGCCACTGGCCATGGCTGAGCCCCTCATTGATGGTGCTGGTGCCTCTGGGGTAAGATAGCTAAGAAGTAAGGGAAAAATGCAACAGCTGGAGTAGAGTAGTGACAATATATGCCAAGAGCAGCCCTGCAGACAGCCAGGACAGTGCAGAAGGAGGAACAGAAGCTGCTCCAGGCTCTGGAGCTCTGATTCCCCTGCAGCCCCTGGAGCAGCCCATGCTGAGGCAGCTGTGTCCCTGCAGCACAGGGAGGGCACAGGGGAACAGAGATCCACCTGCAGCCCCTGGAGGAGCCCAGGCTGGAGCAGGGGGGTGCCTGACAGAGGGCTGTGACCCCATGGGAAACCTGTGATGGAGCAGGATCCTGGAAGGATCTGTGGTCCCTGGAGAGAGGAGCCCAGGCTGGAGCAGGTTTGCTGGAAGGACTTGTGACCTCATGGAAAAGACCCACGCTGGAGCAGCCTGTTCCTGAAGGACTGATCATGTGGAAGGGATCCACACTGTAGCTGTTCATGGAATGACTCCATGGAAGAAATCCATGCTGGCACTACAGACCTGTGGGAAGGACCCACACTGGAGCAGTTCATGCAAGACTGTCTCACATGGGAGGTACCCCACACTGGAGCAGGGGAAGGATGTGTGTAGTCCAAGCCCTGAGGAGGAAGGAGCTGCAGAGACAGCATCTGATAAACTGACCACAGTCCTGTCCCCCATCCCCCTATGCCACTGTGGGGAGGAGGT
This sequence comes from Cyanoderma ruficeps, assembly GCA_008694505.1. Classification (NCBI taxonomy): domain Eukaryota; kingdom Metazoa; phylum Chordata; class Aves; order Passeriformes; family Timaliidae; genus Cyanoderma; species Cyanoderma ruficeps. The sequence continues at coordinate 2,015,864 of VZDJ01000292.1, read as the reverse complement.
TTAGAAAATAAGGAGCAAAAAATCAGGAAGAAGGGAGAGGTGAAGGTGTTTTAAGATTTGGTTTTCCATCTCATTACCTTATTCTAATTTGATTGGTAATAAATTAAACTAATTTCCCTCAGCCGAGTTTGTTTTGCATGAGACAATATCTAGTGAGTGATTTCTTCCTGTCCTTATCTCAACCCATGAGATTTTGTTCTATTTCCTCTCCCCTGCCCAGCTAAGGAGGGGACTGACAGAGTGTCTTTGCTGGGTACTTGGAATTAATTACACTTGCTTTATTCCATATATAATCTATATAGGGTATTTCTGGAACAATGCTCAGTGATATTAAAATTAACACAAGTCTTGTGTTTTGGGAAGACAGAGAGGGAATACAAAAGTATACTATCCCAAATACAACTACCTGGAAAATGTTAATAAAAAGGCATTTAATTATACTGTTTTACATCCTCTTCTTCATAATAGAAACAGCACTGATCCACTCTACAGTCTTTCAGTCCTCACCATGAAAAAATATCCCTGTTTCACAGACAGAAAGGGCAGAAGGTACTGTTTCAGAAGTCCTTTCAGATTTTCTTCCTGTTATTTAGTCTTAATTAAATCTTTTCTCCCACTGCAGGACAGCAATAGTTATCTCATAGTTAACCAGTAATGAATAACTGCTACTGGTTAATGAGTAATCATTACCTCAACTGAGGCCAAGGGAAGCCTGGGGTTTCCTAAAGCAGGCCCCCTTCCTATTTGCATGCTGCAGGGTAACATCCCTCTCAATTTGGCCCAGAGACTTCACTTGCTCACTACCTTATCAGCAGCATAAATGCCTCTGTGGTAGCATGGGGTATTTGATAAGACTGTGTGTCACATAGCACTCAAACTCCATAATCATCTCTGAGCCACAGGAGCTTAAAAACAGAGTGTGAAGTCATCTTTCAAGTTTGAATGCACAAGTAAGCAAAGACAGTAATTAAACTTCAATTGGTATTTTATTTTTAATTCAGCTGCAAAGAGCAGAATCTCGCCTTCAAATTTAATTAACAGCCTTCCCCTCAGCCCCCTCTCACGTACACAGCCAGCCATCTATCAACAGGGAGCTAAATTCTCCTTTCTTACAACCCCAGTGAAATCACAGTGGAGAATTTGGTCCAGCAGTTTACAGAGTGCTGATGAGAGCCCTGTCATGTAAGGAAGCACACAACTTGAAGCTGAGACTCCCTCCCACTGTTAAGAAATAACTGAGGATTTTTTTTTTTCTTACTAAGGATCAGTGTGTCCTGTCTTATCTTTCTTATCCACTGATTTTAGCCTTCATTCTTTCTCTGTTCAGAAAATAGCAAAGAAAATATTAACCCCCCCCAACCTTTTAGTTCTCACTATTCAAAGGTGCTGTATCTGCATTTTTCTCCTTGAGATTGCCATAGACTATAACAGGCTGATTCTCCTAGGCAAGATTTCCAAGTTCATGTCAGAGGTGATTCATGGGAAGGAATGAAAAACTTCCTTTATTGACACCATGGGAAGGGGCTAGGAGGAGGACTGCAGCAAGACTGAACAAAAAACCCCACTTTCTAAGTCCGGAGCTGTGGCTCTTCCTTTAACTCACCCCTTTCCTGTATGTTCACCTGCTCTTTAAGCTGCTAAAGACTTCTGAAAATATAGGTTTGACAGTTCTTGTCAAACTCAGGTCAAACACAGGAGTCAGAAGGTAAAGTCAGAAATGGGATGAGAAGAATCACAAAGAGTGTTCTCAGTGTAAATGGTGGTGGACCCCAGAAAATAATGGCTATCAGTGGGAAGGAGGCGATAAAACCTGCCTTAGCCATATACTTTCTGATTCTTCTGTGATATTGGCACACAGCACTCATGGAATGCCTCTTGTCATGTAAATGGACAATCTGCTCCCTAAACAACCTTTTATCCCCTCTCCTTGTGCTTCCATCTTGCACCTCACTATTGAGGAGTTACTGGGAAGCTCGTGTATCTCAGAAAATAACCGAGTTACAGCAGAGTGCATATCTCTAGGATTTCCCAAGGAGAACCAAGAAAACACTATCTCAAACTTAAATAATTCAGTTTAAATTGCCCAGGTTTGAAAGATCAGCTGTGTAGCCATGTGCAGCACAAGTGTAAATTCAAGCTGTATAATCTGCAAAAAAGTGATTATTTGGATTCTGGTGAAGAGCTGGTTGTGTTTTGACTACTGCAAAACCAAGCTCTCTCTCGCTTGCAAAATGTTATGCAAGCAAACACAAAAAGCTTAAGGAAGATATGAGCTTTAAAGGAAATTACATGGCAGCTGTCTGTTACAGGGTTTCATGTACCAATTCTTTCTGAATTCCTGTTAATGTCCTCTGTCAGTAGCAAGCAGCTGAAGCAAACAGGCCAGTGGTCTGGTCCACTCTGCTAATCCTTGCTTTTGGATATACCAATTACAGTGAGCTCAGACAAGCAGCAAAATTAATTAGAGGAAGAAAGCTATTAACTTGCTCTGCAAAATTAGGTGTGTTAAGCTCCCTCTCACACACCTCCACACATAGGTGCAGCTTTGCTAATTGATTACTGAGGAAGGCACCTGATATTACTACCTATGTATGCATTCTGTGTTTTAAACTCCAGGGAAGGATTGAATAACTTTTTTGTTCCTGAGGCACTACTAAAATTAATATTAAAAAGGAGACTGTTGGATGCTGAAATTGTATGGCATGGAATTTTTGGATTAAATCCTCTAAAAAGTTGAAATGTTGTTCCTACATGAATCTAACTACATTTAAATTGGGCATAGCTGGAAATTATATTTCCAGGCACTTAAATATTTTCAAACATGGAGGGCCAGGATGGATTTCTCTAGAAAGCTCTTCACTTTTCTCCTGTTAAGAGCTCGGTTTTGTTCCAGGCTGCCCAAATCTGCTGAGGTCATGAGAGAGCCATTCAAGATTAAAGAACCATTTTTCACGTTTTTAATTTTTTTTGAACATGTTGTTGCTTGAATTCTTCACCCAGAATGAAAAAAATAAAAAAGTTAGCAACAGACCTGCTCACTGTCTAAATCATTAAATAAAGATTAAATGGGAAAGGGCTGTCCCAACTATCTTCTTTTAATGAATGAGGTCCATTAGAAATCAATCTTCAGAAGAAGACTGATCTGATTGGATCCCAGCAGTAATTACTACCTCACATATTGTATTGGTATCCTATGTAATCAGTAGATAGAAGCAAGCATTTTAAAAAGCATATGCTAGTGTAGGTTATTTTAAATATCTCCAGCTCACAGCATCTCAAAAAAAAAGCACATCCATTAATGCAAGTGCAGCTTGCTGAGTTTATATATCACTGAGTTCTGATGTGTGCAGCTTTCCCAACATGGAGATGTTAGTGAAATGTATAATTATAAGAATATTTATTATAGAAAGTATTCAGTACAAGGATCTATTTAATGGTCATGGCATTATGAGATGTTATCAGGAATACCGACAAAAACATGCACGCAATATTCTCAACTGTATACTATTAAATAATCAAAGATCCAATCAATGCAGGACTCTATTTATGTTAAATGTAGTCTTACTCTGCAATTAATAGTATAATTTTATATTATTTTATTCTGAAGATGAGCTTGAAAAGTTTATGAACATGTTTATACGACAGTATTAAAACAGTTTCTTCCTTATCAAGATCTGTAGCTATCATGGTGACACTCAAGAGAACCTTGTTTAACTGACAGTAGGCAAATACAAATAGCCTTCTAATATTTATAATATGTCGAATAGGAAGAGAAGCATATTAGAAGTGAAACAATATTGTCAACCTAATTGAGTAGTGGAAGTAAGTTAACAGCCCAATAAAGCAATATAAATTAAAATGCCATGAAATCATGATAATATAATAAGAGTCTAAATAAGATTCAGTGACAGTAATATCTCAGACCAAAAGCTTCTTTAAGATAGTTCTGCCTAAAATTACACACACGAAACTGAATTAAAGGGACATTACTAAGGTTGCAAAGTCAAGCACTCAAAACAAGTTAGGGAATGCTTGAATTAAGTTTGCCCGTGCAACATTAATTTGGCACCCTTGTGTGGGGGCATTATGGCACAGTCTTTAATTACATGATCACATGCTATTTCTTCCACAGGGTGCCTGCCACCTTCAGCTAATTAAGGTTCAGAGGAAAACTTAATTTTCACATTCTCTAATTTCTGCAGGCTTGACTTTGCAACCTTAATGATGTTATTTTAACATAGGATTTTGGATTTCTATCTCTGTGAGGAAGAGACAGAGGAGGAAGGGTGAAGAGGCAGGTGCTCATTCATTTCCCTAAGTTAAGAAAGCAAACATTTTAAAGACGATAGTCATCCCATGGTGTCGTACAGCCAGCCTGCTAGATCTTTGGCAAAATAAAAATATAAAGTTAAGTTCAGAAGCTCATTTTGCTCAAAGTAGTGCTACTGAGGAAAAAAAAGTGAAGGGGTAGCAAAAATGGGCTATCATCTGCATGGGATATTGTCAAATTCAACCGTTTCTAGCAATCCAGTCAGTACTGGGGAAGGTGCCTTCCACTTCCTAGACAAATGAGATGCTGAGGCTGTATCTTCCCCCTTTGTTTATTCTTCACATTTTTAAATTTGTCTAAAATTTTTATTAGTCTTTATGTCAGTATGCATATACATCCCATATATATATTTGGCAAGTATGTAAGTGTATTTGGCAAAAGTAAGGAAAAACCTTACTTTTTGATGTTAAAATGCATTACATTTGAAGGCACCTTTGGGATGGCAGGTATGATTTTAGATTTCAGAGATATCCAGCAGCCTGGCTGAATTAATTCATTGGCTAACATAAGCAGAATTAAACTACACTAGAGAAGTTTATGATCTCTGCCTGCCTCAAGGTGTGGCTGAGGGTGACTCTGTGCAGTGAGGTGGGTGATGTTAGGCTATGCTCTGGACCCTGTCAGACAGCTTACAGTTTTCTTACAGCTCACTGTGCAGCCTGGAAATGTACTTGATTTTGCATGATCCCAGACTCACCTTTTTCAGCTGAACTCTTTGTTCAGCTGTACATGGACGAAATAGCTTAGGAATGATCCTGAAGTCATATAGTTACCTAAAGCATAAATTAACTTTAAATCAACAAACTTCAGACTTGACTGTGCTACTGAAGCTTAAATGTGGGCTGGGCTGTATTACTATCTATGCATTCAGACTCAAAACACTGCTCTGCTTTGGTGCTGGGATACTTGTAGATCTTGCAGAAACTACATTAAAATCTCTCACAATTCCATGAGAAAAGTTTATAATTTTGTATTTTTCATCAGCTGGTAGAGTCTGACTTGAACATTTGGGGAAATGGGAACTGGAAAACTAGTGTAAGATAGTCAGGCATCCTCCAGTCAGCTGAAGATGGATGGAATTGTTCAAGAAGCAATCCCTAGCATTGTGCAGGATTACAGCATGGATCCCGTCATCCTGTACAGTGGATATTTATTCAGGTAAAACCAGGACAAATAAAGCTTCTTCTTTCTATTTCCACCTTATTTGTTTGTTTGTTTGTTTGTTTATTATTGTTATTTCCCTACCTCATCACTTTAAGGGAAAATCCGAGAGTGATCTTTCAGCCTCTTCCTAACCAGTCAGAATAGAATATCTGTGGTCAGTTTACAGCCTTGTTAGCTTGCTTGTATGTGCAGTAGTGTGCATGCATTTCTCAGAGGAAAACTCCTGGTTTTTTGCATATATGAAAGGAATTAATAAAAGGAATTACAGTTATCACCTGAGCTGTTTCATAATCTTTTTATATGTATCAAATTGGTGACAACTACCAACATCTAGACTGATTTGTTTTACTTTTAATGTACGTTAATATTTTCCCCTTGTTTATTTTTTAAACAGACAATGAATACCTGTTCCTGCAGTAGCAAGATCCATGTTGATCTGTACGGCTAAAGGAAGTGACCTGTGGCTTTTCTCCAACAACAAATTTCTGTTCTCATTTGGAAAGACCAATTTCTTTTGGAATGACAAATGCAGTTCTATACCTCCAGTTTTTTATTTTCTTCAGCAACTAGAAAATTCTAAACAGTGCATTACAGATATCTGCATAATGCTGAACTGCATGGTACAGAAATGTGGTGAAAAAAAAAAAAATAGGTTTGTCCAGTGGTCTCGTCTAGGTCAACAGGAGCAGATTTTCAGACTTGTCTTCATATAAAAAAATTCCTTAAACTGAAAATGACATTGCCCATTAAAGAGCTGGAGTGAGGAAGAAAATTATTTTTCCTCTCTTGGGTTGTTTGTTTTGGTTTTGGTTTTGGTTTGGTTTGATTTTTTGGTGGGGTTTTTTTTGGGTTTTTTTTGGGGG
>VZDJ01000292.1:1983468-1996360 GCA_008694505.1 Cyanoderma ruficeps | reverse complement strand
AAAAAAAGTTTTTGGTGGCATTCAGCAGGGGGCAGTGTGTATTCCTTCATTAAAAAAAAAAACCCAGACATTTACCTCAGCAAACTTGAAGCTGCCTGTAATGCAGGGGTATGAGGAGGTTAATAAGATATGCTGGACTTAGGACCATGTAGCAAGTTATAAAGTGAGCAATGCTAAAATCAATATGATATTTGACTGTCAGCCAATGCAATTTGTTCAAAATAGGGTAAATTAATTTCTGCCATTTCCTCTTTTATAAAAAACTTGGCAGTCTCATTCTGTTATCAAGTGTAAAGCCTTCTCTGAGATCTGACTGGGATAGAAATGAATGCAATTGATGGGGGGTTTCAGCTCTGTTTTATTAAGTCCACGTGGAACTCCTTCACACCCAGAGAGTCAGCCCGCCAAAGCCGTCTTTCCTCTCTATGCAGCACCTTAACTATGGGGGTGGAGAAATGGGAAGGGGACAGCTTGGAACCAATCCAAAGGGTAAGGGAGTGACCCAGAACATAAAAGACAATCAATCGAACAAATCCATAAATCAGGGGAGGGGAGAACAGGGACCCTGCCCAATCCCTTGACATCCTCACTAGAACCTTCTAGACATCAGGGTGAGGCTGTAAGGTGATGGACAGGACCCATAATTGTGATTGACATCTGACAATAACTCGGGGGAAACCAAGAAGGGTTTAACATGGGGTTACATGGGACAAACCATCATAGCTTATTTAAAACAGTATAAAACAAAGAACAAATGCATACAGAAAACTGGTAAAACCCAAAATGCACCACTACACAGAGTGACACAGGGACTGAGCTAGGCGTGAAATCAGACTGAAACTTTTTATCTGCTGCATATCAGCTTAGTCATGAGATAAGATGACCTTTACCAGACCTTTTTGGCCCAAAGCAGAAAACAAAACTTGTCAGGTTTTTTTTTTTTTTTGCATAAACACCACACCCTTCATCTGTCATCCTACAGAACTGTATCAACATCGAGGTACTTAATTATTAGTGCATTAAGGTACTTAATTATTAGTGCATTCTCACTGCGGAGGTAAGAGAGAGGCCAGAAATTAAGGCTCTGCTGACTGAGTTTTGTACCTTCAGCTCACAAAAAGAACTGTTTCTATCTGGTGCAAAGAATGCCGTGGTGGAATGGCAATTGCTGGTCCAAACGATGACTCAGTTACACAAATAGAGGCAGCTCTATTGCAGTCAGTGGTATCAAGACAAGGTAAAATTGGTGCTAGGATAAGAGGCATACAGGCTAGAATTATACAAAATGTACACTTGAACAATGTCAAAGTGGCAGTGTTTTGCTAACCATATTTCTTCCTCAAAGAATAGTACAAGACATCTGTCAGAGACTTCTATTCCTTCTTTTTATATGAATATCTAAATAGAAAAATTGTTAATAGAATTATAGTTGTTAATATTAGTACTACAACTACCTCCTAGCCTTTGTATTTATAGCTGAATAATTAAGATTTTTATTTTTTAACAAAGTTTCAATGCATTCAGCCTAGGAGTGGAAATAAAACTGGTAGTTGCCCACAGAAAATGAATTATGCACCAAATTGTAAATATTCCATTTCCTTTTCTGATCTGAAAGTCCCCAAAGAAATATGAACACTTTATTTAAAATTCATCTGCAGTGACATTTCCTGGCTGCATAGAGAACTCCCACAAATGCACAAGTATTTGGGAAAAAAGATAGCTTTTTATGAGAATGCTACTGTGTGTTAATTCTGTTTTTTGCAGTCAGTCTTCTCTCTCCTCCTCAAATCAAATTAAATACTTCCAAGTGATGTGCTGTAAAAGAATAGATGTAAATAAATGTGTCATTCAAAAATAGGATTTAACTTATTTATACAGCTGAATTTATTTATACTACAGGATAAAGATTCATTCAGATAAAATACTTATTACAAGATGCACAAAGGGTGAAAGACAGGTTTGATACATTATCAGCTGATAAGTAAACAATAGGACACACAGATTTGATACTCCAACTACAAAATAGATAATTTCTTCCATAATCTTGGCTGTTTATTAGGCTAATAATATTATCTACATGTTATTCAGCAATCTACCTGCATCATGCTCTCGACCCTGTCAAATTAGATTGAGATCGTTTAGTTATGATGACTTTCAAAGAAAATGCAATGGAAACAAAATCATATTTTTTTGCATTGTCTTATAGAATTTCCGGTATTTATTGAAACTCAATTTCTGTCATTTACTTTTTCTTCTACTAAGAGAAGAAAAAAAAGTGAACTAGCTTTTTTTCTTGGTTGCTACTGAAAAATCACATATTTGCATGGATATTTTGTTACTTGATTAAGAAGACAAAACAGAACCAACCAGAAAATTGAAGACCAAAGCAGAAATCTCAAAACCCACACTTCCTAAAAAACACCAAAAACCCTCAATCCAGCCAAGCAGCCAACCAATCAACCAACCAATAAAAAAGACCAAACCAAAACCCAAACAAAACCAAACCAAACAAAAACAACACAACCGCCAGGATAGCCAAAACGAGCCAGCTAAAGAAAGGACAACAAGAACAGCAAGAGCAACAACAAAAAAACCCGCCCAAAAAACCAAAACAAGAGAACAAACAAACAAAGAAGACAAAAACCCCGCAAGGGGGGCCCGCAAAACATCAAAAGACAGTGAATTTTTTAATTTTTTTAATTAATAAAGTTGATCTCTTTCAATTTACTTGGCTCTCTGGTCCTGAGCATTTTCTGGAGAGAAATGTCTATTTGATTTTTTTATAGGTTGCAATGTAATATTTTGACAAGTTTACAGAGAATCACTCCGAACTGTCCATGGAAGGAGAGTGCTGACCTTCAGGTCCAGCTGACTCATCCAATGCACCTCATATTTGTGCACTAGTGCCACTCACAATTTCAATAAGCTCTGCATCACCCAGTAAGTGTGATTTAACTGCAGTCCTTCTACTTCCATGAGCAGGAAAAGACCCATCCAGAAGGTAAGTCATGGATTCTGTCATGGGGGTCTTGAATCATTTAGAAAAATCACCCTTTACAGGGACCCTAAGTTTTGGGAGTCTACTACCCAGTCACTGATGTTAGAATGGGTTAATTTCACCTTTTTTTGTGGAAAAAGAATTTTCAGACTAACTAACTAACTCACTCAGAAAATATGAAAGACTTCAAGATCAAGAAGCTGTATATTCCACGTTTTGCCTCTAATATACCTAATTTTGGTGTTTTGGACAATGTCTTCTTCTAAGAAGACAAAAGTAAAAATTAAAAAAAAAAAAAGGCGCTGTGGTTCTTTTTAAAGCAATATTGTTTAGATCAGAATAAAAGGACACTGGTGATTCATTTTCCACATGAAACCCCAGCTGATCTTTATGATGAAACACAGAGAGATCATTTTTCTTTTCTCTTACAATTACATCTGTCTATTATTACAGCTTCTTCAATACACCCTGCACTTTTTCAGTGGCTCTTTCAACCTCTTCTTTTCTATAGAGGACATTACTTAATAGTGAAACCTCACTCTCTGCAGTTCATACCGTAAGTTTTAAAAAAATCAATTAGTATTAAAAAAAGTTTGTCTATTTTTTTTTCTGTAAAGTAACTTTAAATACTTGGATACAATAAATTCAAGCGGGATATGTTTTTACACTTTAGCATTTCTCCTTTTCCTCGCACAAAATACTGTGCAGTTTAATGGCTTGTCTTTGTAAAAAAAAAACCAAAAAACAAACAAAACGGCCCAAAACCACAAAACAAAAAACAAACAAAAAAAAATAGGGAAAAAATGTAGGAGTTTGATGTCATAATGCATTGTGCCAGTTTCTAATTTCACGTTTTATATCTTCATTATGTTTTTAATGCCTTTGTTCCAAACTTTGTCTGAGTTCATAGCCTATTGTATTTTAACGACCTGTTCCATCATCTCATCACACTCACAGACCAGAAATTCTTTCACAGTCTAAACTTAACTTCAAAGAGAAAGAATTCATTACCCCTTGTTCTATCATCACACCATGCTCCTGTCAAAGTATTTCCATTGTAGCCTGTTTAGGCACTGGAAGGTGCTCCAAGCTCTCCTCAGACCCTTCTCGAGACTGAGCAATCCCTGGTCCCAACCTGTCTCTGTAACAGAGGAGCTCTAGCCCTTGGATCATCTTTCTGTTCCTCCTCTAGGATCACTTCAGAAGGTCCAGGTCACTCTCGTATTGTGGTCCCCAGAACTGCTTCGGGCTCTCCACATGGGTCTCACCAGAGCAGAGGAATGGGGCAGAATCCCCCCACTCCACCTGCTGCCCACTCTTTTCTGGATGCAGCCCAGGACTCAATTGGTTTCTGGGCTGAGCACACACAGTGCATGCCCAGTTTTCATCGACCAGCACCCCCAAGTCCTTCTAGTCAGAGCTACTCTCAGTCCATTTTCCACTCAGACTGTATTTGTGCTTAGAATTGCCCCAATCCGCGTGCAGCACCTTGCAAAATATTAATGGTTCTCCTAAAAATAAAATGAGGAATCAATTCTTTCACATAGCAGGACAAATTCCCAAAAGATCTTCATTTATCACAACATACCAAGACACCTCTTTTTCTGTTTTCATTAATTACCACCTCTTTAGGCTGGAATCTTTAGGTTTGTTCTTCTATTGTGTTCACTTGCCAGAGGTGGAAAAAAATCACCCATATGTCTCTTGTGATTAAAGGCTCACTTAAGGACTAAAGCTTCAGATACTCTTGAGGTTTTCAGGTGGTTTTGCATTCTTCAGTTTGTCGCCATGGAGTTCCTTGAAAAGTTGCAGCACTTAGGGGAAAAAAATAAATTAAAGAAAAAAGAAAAGGATAGAGAGAGAAAGAGAGGGGAAAAAGCAAAAATAAGATAACTAAGGAAGAATTTATTTTACACAACTATCTTCTCAAAATACATAATGCAGTGTATAAGGATCCTGACTTAGAGAAGTTAAAATAGGTTTTCAAAAACATCTCATAGCAAACTATGTTCCCTGATGGTCAACACAGATTTTGTTCTCCAAATCAACTTCTTGAAGTCCTTGGTCAGGTGAACGTTTAAACATTCAAGTTCATTATATTTTGCAATAGCTTTTTTAGACAGCTTTTTCTCTTTCTTTTGCACTTTCATGGGCACAAACACCCATTATCCATGTCGTTTTGCTAAGAATTATAAACTAACAGACAATATGAATTTAAAACTGACTTTAGTGAGTAGCCTCTGATGTACCACATCAGTTAGACCCTGATGAGCCTATTGGAACCAAAGGGAAGATTCACATTCAGTGCGTCTCCTCATTGAGAAAGCTTTCACTGAATTTCAGTTCAAGATGCAATATTGTATCTGCAATATTGATGGCAGTAAACCAGACAGGCAGAGCTGAGTTAGGACCAAAATGAGTTATTGGTGCATTCATCTGTTAAGATCATAGAAGTAACAAAAGAATGGAACAAAGTAAGTAGCACAGAGAGAGATTCAGCCATTGTATGCAGTTTCTTATATCGGCCAGTCAAACCTGACTGCATGGGGTTTTGGTTTGTTTGTTCACAGTAGGTTTTTCATGTGGAGACTTTCCAGGTTTGTGGGAGTTTTATCCTCACAAACAAACAAAACAAAACAGTTTAACAGAAACATAGGGACACATAAAGGCAAAAATATATTAAAAAAAAAAAGGAAAAAAGGAAAAATCAACATTCTTGCTACACTTAGGGTAGACTTCATTGTGCTTAATGTTATTTTTAGAAAGTAATATTTTCAGTCAAAACTCAGAATTATTTTATGTGGGAAATTTTCTGTTTTACAAGAGGCTTCTTGTAAAAGGTTCTTGAAGATCTTAAAAGTAAATAGTTTCTTGTTTTCTCCATTTTGTTCCATCCTCCTAATGTGTCTGTTTTGTTCACTGTTCGTTTGTTTGTTTTTGTGGGGGGGAGTGTTTAACTATTGACAGAATAATATTCAAATGAAAGTGTCTCCAAAGGACGGAAATTCTCATGCATCTTGTCATTTGGGAAAAAGAAGGCCAAACTTCTCAGACTACGCACAGATACTCCAACATTCACTCAGAACTGAGTCGAGTACATGCTGGTGTAGCTCTGCAAGTCTATCACACATTATGGGCTGCTATTAGATGAGACATGAAAAAACCACAAGAGCAGAAGAACAACAGCTGAAGGGAACAACAACATAGGGGCTTCTCCATTGCACTGAAAGCTAGCAAAAAATTCAGCAATACAGACAGTATTTATAAAAAAAAAATAAATCCCAGAAATCTGAGTTTCAACTGTTAACAATCTGCAGCATTGTTTTCTTCCCATTCCTACCTGTGTTCCTGAAGTAGACTTCATTGTCATGATCTAGAATCCACAGACAACATTAAGTTTTTTGAACACTTATTTCAGAAATCAAATTACATAGGGTATTAAAAACATCTTTTCCACCTCCTGAATAATGTTTCACAACAAATAAATCAAGCAGGTCTTTTTTTTGTTCTTAAATGATTGATTCAGGTGTGCCCGAGATCCTTCACTCCTGAGGTCAAACCCTGGCTAGCTGTGGACCTCGGGGAAGAAACTGGGCTAGGACGAGAACAAAAGACAAAAGGTGCTCTGACTTCTCGTGGGAAACAGTCCCACAGGTTTAATGTGGAACTGACACCTTGAAATCCAGGAGGTGAAAGAGGGCAGGACCCTTCATCCCAGGGGTTTTAAGCCCTAAGGGGGAGGGGACGAACGGGCTTCTGTTGACCAATGGGGGCGGACTCGAGGGAGGGGAGATACAGCGGGTATCAGGTGAAGGAAGGTGCAGATACGGGGAAGGTACAATTAAGCAACACCTGGTACAAAATGAACTAACTACATAGTGGAACACAACACAGGTGCTTGATGTTGAAGGGTTTCTTTATTTCCAAAACTCCCCTTTAACATGGTCACCTAACTACCTTTGTTGAAAGTAGCTGAACCTCAAACATGAATAATGCTTCAAGCTCTCTATATTTGCTGATTATTAATGCCTTATAGAGATTTTTCCAAGCTCAGTATATCAGCTGCTGTAGATTCTTTACCTCACTTGCTTATACCCTTTTTCTTCATTGTTATGTAGAGGGTATAAGCCAGTTAGTTAACAGTTAAAATAACTTCCAGGAACTGGCCAGCTCATTTCAAGTTATGAGATACATAATTACATTTTTTTGTATCTAATCTTCAACATCGAATCAGATAGTAAGATTTTGTTGCCTTACAAGTACGCTTGATTTGGTAATCAAACNTAATAATAATAATAATAAATACAAATCCGTTTCCTTGCACCTACTGGAGATTTGATTAGGCAAATGTAACTCAACAGAATCTACTGATAAATGCCAGAAGCCTGAGATATCAGACTAGATTATGCAATGGTTCTAGTCATGTTAAAAATCCTTAAATATATGAAATTTAGATGACATCTGATATATTTAGGTTGGGCTCATAATGGATTACACAGCTTGTCCCACTGTTTCCACTGGAAATATTAATGAGGTAAAAAATGATAAAGGAAAAAGGATATGGTTCTAATTGTGACATCTATCAACATGCTTAGGCTCTCAGATTCTACTTAGAACTCCCCTAACCTCAGATTGATTTCCTGAAATCAATTAAATCAATGGGCAGCCTGAAACCGAAATAGGAGTCAGAACTCTTAAATCCATCTTTGGTACTGGGTCTGAATTGCTCCATTTATGAACATTTGAATATATTCTATGTCAACATGACTATAGTGAATTCCATTCTCTGGATCATAGGCATATTAAGTTCAATTCTGACTTTCTTTATGGCATTTGATTTCCAGCCATGAACATTACCTCCTGTTCAACAAGCTCCAGTGTAATTTTCCATTTTGTTTCATTGAGTTAAAGGAAGAAAAGAAACTGTCTTGCGACTCTTTCATTTTATAGACAGCTGGTCATTTCATTAACACTTTTCATATTCTTGTTTGTCATGATGACTGACTATAGTAAAAAGATTTTCTCCCCATTAACATATGATAGAGCAGCACTTTTTTTTTCCCAGGGATGTATTGATCGGGTGAGGAGTACATTTATTAAAATGTAACCAGCATAAACTTGCTGGCTTGTGCGAATGGGGCACAATTTAACCAATTAAATAGTCATGAAGAAGAGGAAAATCAATATTTCTTGGATCTTTCTACTCAAAACTTTGCCAGCAAAATGGCCTATAGATTTACAAAATGAATAAACAAATGAACATAAATCTTATTATTTTGATTTTTAATTATGTATTGGGTCAGAAGAAAAACTTTGCAGTTATCTGGAGCAAGATTAACATCAGTTAGATAAATCTAATTCCATGATTCATAAATTACTATAGTAAGGAATGTTAATTTATATAATTAATCAAAATCAATTTCTTGTATTCTCAGATCCTGGAGTATTTGGGTTTTTTTTGTTCAAAAGTGATTTTTATTATTAGTTGTAAAAGTATTTTGAAGGTCCATTTCAGTGAGGAATAAAAATTCTCCCATAGACAGTAATGAGCACTGACTGAACTGAAGACAGAATACATCATCAGGTTTAAGCGTGGCACCTCAAAACGTTCTTCTATTCTTTATTTTTACTTCCATTCTTAAATCTTAAGCCATAGTTTGTATAGCAAATGTGTTTTGTAAAACTCTGGGTGAGCTTGTTCATAATTATTTTAAATTATTCCAATGAGACGCCATTATGCAACCCCCAGAAAGGCATTAGTGTGCAAACACGGGCTACTGAGTACTGTGCCTGAAATAAGGTAAATGGAAAATTTCCTTAGGAAGTAAAAAGCCAGTATAACTCCAAAACCAGCTTAACTCTCATCCAGGTGCTGCAAACCATATATTTCGCACAAAAGATACTCCAGTATAATTTGTTGTGTCAAAAAGACAGATTGAAAGGAACAGATAAGAGATGTAAATTAGAGCCTGCATGGTGCTAAATGGGTGTTGCAGGACATTCATAAAGATAAAAACTCTTGTGGGGGTACAGAACACTTTCAGCAACTCCTGGAAGAGAAGCTGCACTCAGAAAACCAACAGCAGTCACCACTGGTCCAGAAAGAATCCAGTAAGTACATAAAAGTTTCTTTATTGTCCAAGAGGATCTCTAGCAAATGTTTTGTTGATGTTTTTGGTGGTTGTTTTTGTTTTGTGTTTTTTGGTTTTTTGTTTTGGTTTGGTTTGTTTTTAACTTAATACACACTGCTCAAAGTACAAGGTGTACCAATTAAAAGGAAATTTGGTGTGGTTTTAGTTTTGTCAGATAAGTTGCTCAGAATCTTACCTTTCAACATTTACTGGAGTTGAACCTACACTGCGGCTGCATTTCTTATTATTCTTCTTGGTAGGCATATTTTATTGGAGATTCTTTCAACCAGGAGAGTGATTTGAAACTGAACAAGATTCTGGATCAATGTTTCCATCAGCTGTGTTCACACATGTACTGTTTCATCTAAAGCACTTTTTTTATGCTATGAAGTCGTGCATCACATGTTTTGAAAGGCAGCCTCTCCTGTAAATTGACACTAACTTATAAAAAACAACGCAGGGAATACTGTTCCTTTGTATGGATGTTTGTAACTAAGCCTGAAGGTTTACACCCCTATTACCTTAAACTCTAACAAATATTTTGTATTAAACATTTTTAAGATAAAGAACTGCAATTAGACTTTTAGCAGACAATCACTAGCAAAAAAAAAAAAAGAAAAAAGTGTTTATTTTTCTCATGTTTGACTCTGCAAAATGACTTTTATTCAAATTACTGGGAAGAGTTTCAGGAAATTCAATGGGTACTGCATTAAATTCTAAAATATATCATTGTTTTGGTACCATTGCTATTTCCTCTGTTATCAGTTTTGCTAAAAACATAAAACTTGAAGAATGGTGAGCAGAATAAAATGAATTTCAGAATATGTCTCTGTGAGTCTTAAAATTAATCATCTAGCTTTCTAAGGGGTAGAGAGTCCCAAAGATCCAGTAACTAAGAAAGATACAGAGAATGAAATCAAAGTGGAAAATAAAGTCATTAAAATGAAAGCAAAAACGAGAGGCACAAGGAGTCTTCAGATAAAGAGAAATTACATACACAACAAGGATCTTATCTGACTTAAGCAGATGATAAATAGAAATCTGTTGCTTCACTATGTGCAGATACATTTTGCAGTCTTGCATTAGAGACAAATACACAGTGCAAAAAGGTGAGCAGGTAGAACAGCAGTAAAAATCAGAATGAAGCAGGACTTTTGGTCATGTTTTTACACTAAAAGAGTGGAAATGTTGCTGACCATAACTCTGTGCATAGCTGTATTAATATATACTGCATTTGTTTTTGTGGCATCAAATTGCAATAGGATTAACCACATTTAAGAAAGTAGAACTGCTCTGAGTTGGACACCAAACACAGAAATTTAAATGTGTAAGAAAGTCAGGATTTAAGCATAAATATATAGAGCTATTGAAGAATGGAGCACAGACAGTGGCTAAATCTCGTGGCTTCTTTTACCCTTAAACAATGACAAGAAAAACATAGCGCTCCCTGAATCACTTCACATATCACACATGTAACTAATCCCACTGGGGGTTTTGATTATTTTTTTTTTTCTGCGTGGCACCCCAACATTTTAGAGTAAGCAGTATCGGTGTTTGTTACAAAAACAGTGCTGAACTGGTCACTTGCTCGTGTGGGAAGAGTCTCATTTTCCAAGGTTTTATTTTGAAAGTTTTGCATACAGACTTCAGAAGATCCTGCGGTGCTGGAAGAATCAAGCCATTATTTTCAAAGTAACTGAGTATTACCCTGAATCTGATTTCAAGATTTATAAACAGCCAAAAACAGGCTTTCACATCCTGAGAAGTGCCTTGGAATTTCAGACTCCAAGGACAATTCAAGAAATGTAGCCTGAGACCAGTTCCAAGTAGAGCGAGACAGTCACTTAAATTTCTCCATGTGTAAGAAAAAAGCTTACAAAGAAAAAAAGGAATGCTGTTTTGTAACAATGCAGTTCTATTGGGGTTTGTTGTATGATCAGTGAAAACCAGGGAGATGAGGTGGATGAATTGGCTCTGCACTGGTTAAAAAAAAAGAATAGTTGGGCAGACATGGGGAATTTGCTTGCTATCATAAAATATGTAAGTTATTCAAAGTACAGATTGTTACAGACCTCTCTGAGCTCTTTATTTTCATCAGAGATTTGTAGGAACTCATTTACTTCAAGTCTAAAGTAGCAGGTAGATTTTCCAGAGCAGAAGCAATTTGCTCTGCTCTGCAAGGCCTTCAAAAACAGAGAACATTGTTCTTACTGCCTCTATTAGACACTGTTTATTCTCTTCCAGAAAGTGCTCTGTGAGTAAGAAATGCATCAAACATGTTAAAGATGTTAATTAACTGTTGTTGTGTTATGTGTTAATATCACCAAGTATTCATCCTTCCTCATGAATAGAGTTGGCAAATCTTCTGATCTTCCCTATTTCTATAAAGTATTAAACATCAGAGTTATGTTGAGTTTCACAAAGAAAAAAGATACAAGAATGTGATGAAAATTATAGCTTATATCTGTTTAAACTTAATGAGTCACTTGCCATCAATACATAAAGTGCTCTGGTATTTTGGGGGTGAGCAGGCTGTTATTAATCCTGCCCATTGCTTTTAATGTGTGATAGAGCACTAATGGGTATTCAGTAAACAGAAACAATTAAGTAAATTTGCTGGAAAATGTTTTGGAAGGTAACACCCTCCTCCACTTGACTATAACAGCTTTTTTACCATGATCAATTAAACACTATTAATAAAACAAGATACTCAGCCAGAAATATATTTTTAACCTTGCTCCCTGAATTAAACAATTCTGGAATCACCATCCTCCCTCTTTCACATTCAGATGTTACCAGATGTAAAGACTGGGATTTGCTTAGCCTGAGTAAACAAGGACCTAGGAATGGGAGAGCAAGATATATTTCCAAGGGCATCTGAAAAGTGGAACAAAAAAGAGACAGAATTACTTTATGGTGGTTCAACGGAGAAAAATGGAAAACAGGAAGAAATTTAACAAGGGAAAAACGAAAGCCCCGCTTCTTGAGAAATTTCAGGTAAGGTTCAACAAAGCTTTGAATATCATTCAGTAGAAATGAAACCAACCCAGTGAGTCTCCAAAAGATGTTACAAACCTGGAATAAAGGATTTCTTACCTGTTTGCTTTTCTTGTCCTTCCTTCACTAATTTATTCTCTCTACTTTTCATTCTTTCCTTGTTCAGTCTTTGTTCCTCTTTTAGGCACTGTTCTTTTCTTTCTTAACATCCACTACATTCAAAATTCAGATGATATTGAAAAGGATCTTGACACTGGCTTTGGAAATTTGATCTTCAGCCTATCTCTGGTCTAAAAGAAGAAATTTTAGGGGAGAGATTTGAAGTAAATTTTAGCTAATTGTCTCTGATATAAGGACACACCAGACCAAGAAAATTTTAGTGTGAAAAGTGTTAGGGTTAGAAGAGAATTATTTTGGCTCTTTTCAAGTAATGAAGTAAAATTTTAAAAATTGGCTGGATATCACACAACCCCTTATTATTGGAATATGTTCTTACTTGTTCAATAGCCATCCCAAAGGCAAAGACGGAATCTTTACATGTTTAAAAATTGTGGAAATAGTACACAGGTGAATATTCATTGTCAGAAGGAAGGTTTGGTACCGATTTCAAGATTTTTTCTTTCCAACTGTTAGACAATATAGAAATCATCATGTCCAGAGTAAGCCTTTTTCAAGCTTATTAATGAATGAATGAGGAAAGAAAGAAAGAGTGAAAGAAAGAGTGAAAGAAAGAGGGAAAGAAAGAGGGGAAGGAAGGAAGGAAGGA